>JAVHYY010000816.1:0-54902 GCA_035221665.1 Okamejei kenojei
TGCCTATAGGGGTGGCAGGATGGTGCAGGTGGGCAGGGATTCAAGTTTCTTGATCATTGGGACCTCTTTTGTGGAAGGCATGATTGTACAGAAATGACGAGGTTGCACTTGAACCCGAGGTGGACCAATATCATGCAGGAGATTTGCAAATGGCTACTGGGGGAGACTTTAAAAACTAGAAAGGACTTGGGGGAGGGTCTCGGGTAGGGGGGCTAGGGAGTTTGGTTAGGGTGTGGGCAAGAGGCAGAGAAGGGAAGCCACTCGGACCCAAAATGTAGGGCGAGAAGCTGACAAAGATAATAGAAGAGGTATATAGGTATGGTGGTTTCTAAATGTGTATATTTTAATGCTGGGAGTATTGCAAGTAAGGATGGATGAACTTAGAGCATGAGATGACACCCGAAATATGATGCTGTGGCACTCAGTGAAACATGGAATGCAAGGAGGGCTGTAATTATTCAGGATTTCGTTTGCTTGGAGTGTGAATAGAACGGAGGGGACCAGAGAGGGGGGGGCGGTGCATTGCGTCAAAGAGAATATTTACAGCAGTTGCTTTGCAGGATAGATTAGAGGGCTTCGTCTAGGGAGGCTATGTGGGTGAAAGGAGAAGGGGGGACGGTGTTGTAGCACACTTTTAGGGGTTTATATAGACCGCCAATGGGGAGAGCGAGAAAAATTTTGGAAGGACCAAATATGTAAGGTGATAGCGTTATAGGAGTAAGCACAAGGTAGTGATGGTGGGGAGATTTCAATTTTCAAAAAATAGATGGGAAACACATTCTTGTAAATGGGCGGGATGGTTTGGTGTTTGTAAATGTGTGCTGGATAGTTTTTTGCAGCAAGTACATAGAGGTATCGACAGGATAGAAGGGGCACAGTGCTGGACCCATGTTAGGATATGAGGCAGGTCATGTGGCGGGGTATGCGTTGTTGAGCAGTGATCCAATACTTTAGTTGACCAGTGATCACATACCATTAGTTTCACATTATATTATGGAGAGAGTCGAACTGGACCTAGGGTGGAGATTTGATGTGAAAGGCTACTTTGAGGAATGCGTATTAAGGGTTTTAAAGAGTGTATTGGGACACTGTGTTTCATGGCAGGATGTAGAAGAGAAATGGGAGGACATTTAAGGGGAAATTGTAATGGGTACTGAATCTTTTGCCCTGTTAGTGTGAAAGGAATATAAAAAATTGGAAAGAGCCATGGTTTCCAGGGAAATTGGACACTTGTTTCGAAAAAAGAGAGATATCTACAATAATTATAGGAGGCATGGAGTAAATGAGGTGCTAGAGGAGTATAAAGAATGTTTCTACAGCTATATTAATAGTAAAAGGATAACGAGGGATAAAATTGGAACATTAAAAAAAACAGAATGGACAGCTATCTGCAGAGCCAAAAGAGATGAGAGAGATATTGAACTATTTATTTTCTTCGGTATTCACCAAGGAGAAGGATATTGAACTCTGTGAGGTAAGGGGAAAAAGTAGAGTAGCTATGGAAACTATGAGATGAAAAGAGGAGAAAGTACTGACACTTCTGCAAATTAAAAGAGGTAAAGTCTCCAGGTCCTGACAGGATATTCCCTAGGATATTGAGGGAAGTTAGTGTAGAAATAGCAGGAGCTATGACAGAAATATTTTAAAGTCATAGAAGAAAACGGGATTTGTGACCGGTGGATTGGCGTACTGCGCATGTTGTTCCATTGTTTAAAAAGGGTTCAAAGAATAAACCTAGCAATTATAGACCTATAATGAAGTAGATTTTCAAAGTCTACGGAGAGATTTGGGCCATTTGGAAAAGTGGGCTGAAAGATGGCAGATGGAGTTTAATGTTGTTAATTGTGAAGTGCTACATATGGCAGGACAAATCAAAATAGGACGTACATGGTAAATGGTAGGGAATTGAGGAATGCTGTGGAACAGAGGATCTAGGAATAACTGTGCATAGTTTCCATAAGGTGGAAGCGCATGTAGATAGGGTGTTAAAGAAAGCTTTTGGTGTGCTGGCCATTATAAATCAGAGCATTGCATATAGGAGTAGGGAAGTAATTGTTAAAATTTGTACAAGATTGGTAAGACCAATTGGAGTATGGTGTACAATTTTGGTCGCCTAATTATGTGAAGGATGTCAACAAAATAGAGAGAGTACAGAGGAGATTTACTAGAATGTTGCCAAGGTTCCAGCAACTATGTTACAGAGAAAGGTTGAACAAGTTAGGTATTTAGTCTTTGGAGCGCAGAAGGTTAAGGGGGGGACTTGATTGAGGCATTTAAAATGATGAAACCCACTGTGTATCCCTCTAAACCCTTATACCCCTTCCAGACTCATGTAAACCCCTGTAAACCACATCTAAACTCATCTAAACCCATCTAACCCTTTCTAAACCCCTCTAAACATCGCTAAACACTCGAAATCCCTCGAAACCCCCTCTAAACCAATCTAAACGACATCTAAACCCTTTGAAACCCATCTACAAAATATCTCTAAATCAAACCCCTTAAACAGATTAGAAACCCGCTTCCGTAACCCATCTAAACGACCTCTAAATCCTTTCAAACCCTCTAAAACCCCTCCAGATCCCTTAACCCGTTTAAACGCTCTAAACCCCCGTAAACGATCTGTAAACCCCTGTAAACGCCTCTAAACACATGTACCCCTACAGCCATCTCTAAACCTCTAAATCCCTCCAAAACCATCCAAACCCTCCAAATTTCCGCCAACCCTCTAATCCCTCCAAACCCATCCAAACCCCTCCAATGCCCTCCAGTCCCCTCTGAACACCTCCAGACTCCTCCAAACACCTCCAACCCCATCAAAACCCCACCACACCCCTCTAAATACTCCAATCCCCTTCAAAACCCCTCTAACCCCTCTAAAACCCTCGAAAGCCCTCGTAACCACGCGAAACCCTCGAAAGCCTTGAAACCCATCGAAAGCCCTCGAAAAACCATCCCCCCGAAAAACCCCCCGCTTAAAACCCTCCGAAACGCATCTATTCCAACCACTCTAAACTACATCTATATCTCCTCCCCTGTAAACCCCGCTTAACTCCTCCAAACACCGGCCAAACACTCTAAATTCTCACGCCCTCGACCAGCCCGCCAAAACCCTCCAGGTCCCCTCCAACCCCCTCTCTTTTTCACCACTAAATACCTTACACGTCTACAACCCGGACATACCCACACAAAACATTGCAAACCCCATCTAACCTCTCTAAAGTCTAAGCCATCTACACCTCCCCTAAACCCCTCTAAACCTCTCAAACCCATCCAAACCCCTCTACATCTTAGAACCCACCAAACTCCTCCAAACCCTATAAAACCGCTATAACGCTTTCATTCAACCCTCCAAACACTCTCAACCACTCCACACCACCAACAAACCCTGCAAACCTCTCCAATCCCATCTAAACCCGTCTGAACCCCCCATAACCACTACAAACACCTCATAACCTCTCCAACACACTCCAGACCCCTCCAAATCCCTCCAAACACCTACAGACCCTTCTAAACCCCTCTAAACGCTTGTAAACCCGTCTAAACCCCCTGTAAATTACTATAAACACATGTAAACCATTGTACCCTCAACCCCCCTCTAAACACACCAATCACGTCTAAACCCCTCTAAACCACTTCAAACCCCTCGAGTCCCCTCGAAACACCAAATCCCCATAAAACCATTCTAAAACCCACTAACACCTCTACACCCCCCGAAAGCACTCGAAAGCCCTCGAAACCCATCGAAAGCCCTCGAAACCCATCGAAACCCCGTACCCCTCGAAAGGCTCTAACACCCCCCAAACACCCCGACATCGATCGTTAACCCATCGAATTTCGCCTCTAACCGAACTCCCAAAACGCCTCCAAACCCCAAACGACCTCTACTCCCTCTAAATCTCTCCACACCTTAATCCTTGCTAAACGCTGCCAAAACCACCTTCAAACCCCGGTACAACCGATTCCACACCTCAACAGCACCCCAAAACACATCCAACCCCTCCTCTGCGATAACCCCTCCACACCCTCTACAGCACTCCTTCAAACCACTCCTATCACCCCCTATAAACCCCCTAAACACCTGTACACACCGTACATCCCCGGCAACCCCTGTACTAATCACCTGAAAACCCGATATTTAACCCCGAATGTCTAAGGCACTCTGCACCTCCTCTAAACCCCTCTACCATATAAACCCCTACAACCCCATTCAAACCCCTCCAAAACCCTCCAAACCACTCCAAACCACCAACAAACCCCTTCAAACCTCTCCAATCCCATCTAAACCTCTCTAAACACCGCATAACCCCTCCAAACATCTCATACCTCCTCCAACCCACTCCAGGTCCCTCCAAACCCGTACCTCCAAACCCTTCTAAACACCTCTAAACCACGGTAAACTCCATAAACTCGTCTAAACTCCTGTGAACGCCTAGAAACACATGTAAACCCTTGTAAACCCCTCAAATTCCCTCTACACCCCTCTAAACCACTGTATACCTCCCTAAATCCATGTAAACCCTTCCAGACCCATGTAAACCTCTGTTATCCCCTGTAAACCCATGTAAACCCTGTAAACCCTCCTTACACCCCCTCTAAACCCCTCGAAAGACCTCCAAACCACTCGATACCACTCGAAACCCCTCAAAACACTTCGAAACCTATCGAAACCCATCGAAACGCCTCTAAACCACTCGAAACCCCTCTCAACCCCCGTAAACGCTTGTAATCCTCTAACCTTGTAAACGCCTCTAACCCCTGTAAAATCCTGTAAACTCTCTGGTATCCCTCTACGGCGCTCTAAAACCTGTAATCATCTCTAAACCCCTGTAAACCACAGTATAGTACTCCATACCAACTCTAAATTCCTCTAAACACGTTTAAACACTACATCTAAAGCCCCCCCCCTATACCTCCGTAAATCTCTAAACCCCTTCTAAATCCCCCGATAAACGCATCTAAACATTCTTATCCCCGCTAAAAAACCATCTAAACCAATCTAACCACTAATAAACCGCTATAAACACCTCTAATCAAAATCCCTCTAATCCCCGTTTAAAACCTCTTTCAACCCATCTAAATCCCTCCAAACCCCCTCAAACCCATCTAACCCCCTCTAACACTATCTAAAAACCCCCTTAAAACCGACCAAAACCGCTTTACATCGCTGGAACCCCTTCAACCGCCTGTCGACGCTCCAAAACCTTTTAAGCCCTCCAAACCCCTCGAAAAGACACTCTAAACCCTGCAATCCCCACTAACCCACTAAAACCCCTCGAAACCCTCGAAGCACATCGAATCCATTATTCAACCGCTAGAAACACTTGAAACACCTCGAAATACCTCAAAGCACTCGAAACCACTCTTACCCCTCAAACCCCATCGGATACCCCTCAAAAGCCCCTCGAAACATCTCTAGACCACGAAACTCTTGGAAATAAAAAAAACCCTGATACACTCTGTCCCCTGTAAACCCCCTGCAAAACAACTCTATCCCCCTCTAAACCCGCTAACCACTGTATACCCCTCCAAATCCCTTATAAACCCTCACAGACTCATGTAAAACAACTGTAAACTCCGTCTAAACTCATCTAAAACCAATCTAAACCCTCTAACCATTTCTAACCCCTCTAAACATCGCTAAACACTCGGATTACCCTTCGGGGGAAAAAAACAAAAAAATAATAAAAAATCCCCTCTAACCATCCAAACAACCTCTAAAATCCCCTAGAAACCCATCTCTAAATATCTCTAAACAAACCCCTATAAAACCCATCTGAACACCTCTAAACCATTCCAAGCCCATCTAAAACGACCTCTAAACCTTAAACACTTCCAAACCCCTGCAAACCATGTAAACCAAAAAAACCGTAAAACCCCGTAAACCCCGTGTAAACGCCTCTAAACACGTAACCCCCTGTAAACCCCTCTACCCACCTCAAAGCACTTCTAAACCCCTGTAATTCCTTCTAAACGCCTGTAAAGGGACGAACTTTATTTCGCCTTCCATTACAGTGAGGAATGTGTAGATCACTGTGACTGATGTTTTATGTTAAAATGTGTTTATATGAGTCTGTTGCTTTTCTAAATTGTATGAATGACTGACCAATTGGTGCATGTAACAATACATGACACTTGTGAACCCCGTATGTACCTTATACCCCTAAAAACCCCTGTGAACCTATCTAGACCTATGTAAACTCCTGTAAACCCATGTAAACGCCATACTAACCCCCTCTAAACGCCTCTAACCCCGTCTGACCCCTCCTAATCCCCCATGAAGCACATTTTGCCACCTTTAGACCCACCCTACACCTTCCCAAACGTCTCTATACCCCTCTAAACCTATGTAAACCTCTTCTCAACTCCTCCAAGCTCCCTCTAAATCCCTCTACCTCGCTAAACGCCGCTAAACGCCTCCAAACACCGCCAACCCCCTCTAAATCCTCCAACCTCTCCACAGCCCTTCAACCCCGCCAAACCCCACTAAACACCTGTAAACCCTAGCTAAACCCCTCTAATGTCTAAGCCACTCTAACCTCCACTAACCCATGTAAATCTCTTCTAAACCCCTAAGCTCCCTCTAAATCCCTCTAACTCGCTAAACCCCGCTAATACCTCTCCAAACTCCCTCTAAACACCTTTAAACCCCTCCCAAATCATTCCACAACCCCTCTAAACCCCTACAACCCCCATTCAAACCCCTCCAAACCCCTCCAAACCACTCCAAACCACCAAATAAACCCTCCAAACCTATCCAATACCCTGTAAACCCCGAAAACCCCTCCCTCATATCCTCTCCAACACACCAACTCCCCTCCAACCCACTCCGACCCCGTCCAAACAACTCCAAACACCTCCAAACCCTTGTAAACCCATCTAAACCCTGGTAAACGCCTGTAAACCTGTCTAAACGCCTGTAAATGCCTATAAACACATAAACCCGTTTTTAAACCCCTCAAACCCCCTCTGAACCCTCTAAACCTCAACCCCCAAACCTCTCTAAAGTCCTCTAACCCCTCTAAACCCTCTCCAAACCCCTCGAAATCCCTCCGAACACGTCTACACCCCTTCAAAAACCCCTCCGAACCACTCTAAACCCCACCACAGCCCCCAAAACAGTCCAATCCCCTTTAAACCCCTCTAAAAGTAAAGTGGATAGGTATATGGACGTGAAGGGAATGGAGGGGTATGGTCTGAGTGCAGGTAGATGGGACTAGGGGAAAACAAATGGGGTGCATGGGCGGGTCGGCAGTGTGGGTGGGCGCCGGGGGGGTCGGTGGGGGGGGGGGGGCACGGGGGAGGGGCTGGAGTGGGTGAGTAGCCGGGGGGAGAGGGCAGTGGTCGTGGGCTTTGGGGAGGGGCCGTGGGGAGGTTTGGGGGTGTGGTGGAGGGCTGGGCAGGACGCAGAACGGCGGGGGTGGGTGTTTCTCGTCGGTTGGCGCCGAAGGGGAAGATTGTTGGCGGTCTGTAGAGGGGTTGGGGGTTTGATGGTAGGCGTCGGGCATATGGGAGAGGGGGGGTTAGGGGGTAAACCACGGGCGGAGGGGAGGAGGGGGCGACAGGGCGGGGCCGCGCGTTCGGGGGGAAGTCGGAAGAGGGGTGGCGAGATGGAGTGGGGGGCCGTGCCCTGGGCGCGGGGGGGGGTGGATCGAAATGTTGTTGAGTTGTGTGGGTTGGGTTTGTCTTGGGGGGGGGGGGTGGGAGGAAGGGGTGAGGGGTGCAGGGTGTAGGGGGGGTGGGGGGGGCCCTATGGGTGGGGTCGTGAAGGGGTGGGTTTTAGGGTAGTGGGGGGTGGCGTTGGTGTGGGCGTTGAGGCGGGGGGGTTTTGTTTTTTGTTTGAGCGGTGGGTTGTTTTGTGGTTGTCTACGGGTTGTGGATATTATTTATTAATTTTCGATTATTTTCTTTCGGAATCCCTTTTTTTTTTTTTTTTATTTAAAACCACTCCCGTGCTGTAAACGGTTATATGGTTTAAACCCACAACCCCTACCACTAACCCAGCCCATTTAAAAAACACTCCAATCCCCCCTCCAAATCCCATTAAACCCCTCGAAAGCCCACGAAAACCCCTCGAAACCCCTCGAAAGGCCTCCAAAACCCGTCCAAACACACTAGAAACCTCTCAAAAATGCCTCGAAAACCTACATCGAAAACCCCATCGAAATGCGTTCCTGAAAACATCTCTGAGCTCCCTCTAAAATCCCTCTACCACTCCACCCCGCTAAACGCCGCCAAACACCTCCAAACCTTCTAAAGCCATCCACCTGCACCCCTCTACAGCCACCACACCCCTCCAAACCCCTCTAACCCCTCCAAACCCCTCTAACCCCACATCTAAACCTGCATGTATTGGAGTGGAGCCCATACACCCGGCTAAAACCCCCAATACACACCGGCGTATTCCTATCTAAACCTCCCCTATGTTTAACACATCTATGCCACTACAACCATCCTCGTATAGCCGCTACTTACATTCCCTTACTCCGCCTAATAGCTGTATACTTCCACAGCTCATTTAAAGCCTCCAAACCCCCAAAACCTATCCATCCAATCTTATCACTCTAAACACTTCATAACACTCCCAAAACCTAATTAACCCCCTTGATACCCAACTGGTTACCTCTACCCGGACCCTCCACGCACCGCTCCCTCCACACCTCCATCCCCGATTTCATCTTCTAAACTTCTCTACCCCGGTGTTCGCTTGTATGTCGTTGTTCAAGGTCTAAGTCGTTTTATTTTTATCCTATAAACACAAACGCCTTTTAAACACTTGGAAACATATACCACAAAAAAATAAAGGGTGTCCCCTCGCTTTAAACCCCTCTTGCACCACTGTATACCTTCTAAATCCATATGTTACGCCCTTCTAGATACCCTGTACGTGTATCCACTATATTCCACTGTATACGTATTTGGTAACACCGGTCTCGACTACACCCACTCCCTTAAATCCCTCCAAACCAACTCTATGCCCATCGCATATCCCAATTACACAACCCCCCCCACCCAACCACCATTGACACCTAAGGTCAATCTAAACCCATCCAATCCCTCTAAACTCCTCTAATCACCTCACACCCCTCGAAACCCCACTAATCCCTTCCCTAAACACTCTTTAAACACCTGTTAAACCTACTCTAAACCCTCGAAATATCCCTCCGAACCCCCTGTAACCCCTTCAACCCCTCCAATCCCCTGCAGAACCCGTCAAAACCACCTGTAACCCCTCCAAATTCCACCTCCAAACTCTAAACCCTTCTAAAACCATGTAATCCTGTCTAAAAACCTCTATAACATCCAGTAAACCCCCATAAATCCAATACCCCCTCCAACCCATACATCTATACCCAACCAAAACACACTCTAAGCACTCCAATCCCCTCGAATCCGCTCTAAACCAATCTAATCCCCTATAAACCCGCATCTAAACCAATGTAAACCCCATCTAAACCACTCGAAACACCTCAAACGCCATCTAAACTTCTCGAAACTACTCGAACCCCATCAAAACATCTCTAAAACCCTCGAAACCCATCGAAACTCCACGAAACGACTATAAACCTATCTAAACCCATCTTAACCACTATAAACCCCTCTAAACCATTCTAAACCTCATGTAACCGGCTCGAAACCCTTCTAAACCCCCGTAAAAGCCTGTAATCACCTGAACACCCTGTAAACGCATCAAAACATTGGAAACACCTGCAAACCCATCTAACACCATCTAAACCCCTCTACAACCACGCAATCTTGTCTAAACCGCTGTACACCTCTGTATCCCTGCACTCCTCAAAATTTCTCCAAACCTCGCCAAACCCCTCCAAAGCCATCTAATCCCCTCTAAACACCTCTAGATCCCTCCAATCCCCTCCAAATCCCTCCAAACCCATCCAAACCCCATCCAAAGCCATGTAATCCCCTCTAAACACCTCCAGGCTCCTACAAACCCCTTAAACCCCTTAAATGTGGGAAAAAAAAAAATAAAAAAATAAAAAATGTGGGAAAAACGAGGGAGATGGTGGTTGACTTCAGGAGGGCGGGAAATCAACGCCATACACCTCTGCACATCGATGGAGCTGATGTGGAAAGGGTCAGCAGTGTGAAGTTCCTAGGATCACCTGTCAGATGACCTGACGTCCACGACCAACAGCGCAGCACTGGACAAGAGAGCCCAGCAGCGATTACACCCTCTCCGTAGACAACGGAAAGCTGGTCTCCCCACTGCACACTTACGAACTTTTTATAGGGGACAATCGAGAGCACATTAACCTACGGCATCACTTCCTGGTTCGGGAGCTGCAAGGCGTACGAACGTCACCAACTGGACAGGATTTTGAAGACCGCCAGCAGGATTATTGGAGCACCACTCCCTTTCCTGCTGGACATATACAGGAAGATGTATCAGCAGAGCCATCTCCACCATCAAAGACTCCGACGCCCATCGCATCACATATTCTCCATCCTGCCATCTGGGAAGAGGTACAGGAGCATCAGCTGCAAAACCAGCAGGATGCTCCTCAGCTTCTTCCCGCAGGCTATAAGACTGATAAACGTACTTTGCCCCCTGCCGAAGTATCGTGCACCAACCACCAACCTGGACACACTGAAGCAGTGCCATTGTCGTGCCGCTGCCGATTGGAACTCATGATATATGTATTTTTATTTTTATTTATATTTATTTTTTTAGCGCACACTGAATGGACACTGGCTGAGCAACGTTTTTTTTTCGTTTCCGCTGGGTATGTATGTACTCAGGAAAAATGATAATAAAGATATACAGAAAAACAGAAATACAGAACCCCACCCCACCCTTCTAAATACTCTAATCCCCTCTAAACACATCTAAACCACTTCAAACCCCTCGAAACCATTCTAAACAAACCCAATCCCCTTTGAACCATTTGGAACCCCTCTTACCTCTCTAAACTCCTCAAAACCCTTCGAAAGTCCTCATAAACCCATCGAAAGGCCTTCAAACCGCTCAAACCCCTCGAAACCACTCGAAACCCCCTCTAAACCCCTCTAAACCCCTCGAAGCACCTCGAACCTATTCTCAAACGCTCGAAACAACTTGAAACACCTCTAACACCCTCTAAACCACTCGAAACATCTATAGCCACCTCAGAACCCATCGATACCCCTCAAAACCCCACAAACCACCACTAAACCCATCGATACCCCTGCGAACATCTCCAAACCCGTCTATACCTTTCTAAACATCTCTAAACCACTGTAAACGCATGTAGTCCCCTGTAAACGCCTCCAAACACATGTACCCCTACAACCATCTCTAAACCTCTAAATCCCTCCAAACCCCTCCAAACCTCTCCAAATTCCTCCAACCCCTCTAAATCCCTCCAAACACATCCAAACCCCTCCAATGCCCTCTAATCCCCTCTGAACACCTCCAGACTACTCCAAACACCTCCAAACCCATCAAAACCCAACCACACCCCTCTAAATACTCTAATCCCCTCTAAATCCCTCTAACCCACTTCAAAGCTCACGGAACCCATCGAAACACACCCATATAACCATATGACCATATAACAATTACAGCACGGAAACAGGCCCTCTCGGCCCTTCCAGTCCGTGCCGACCATTTGTTTTCCCCTAGTCCCATTTATCTGCTGGAAGCTCATTCCACACAGCCACCACCCTCTGAGTAAAGCAGTTCCCCCTCACGTTACCCCGAAACTTCTGTCCCTTAATTCTCATGTCATGCCCTCTTGTTTGAATCTTCCCTACCCTCAATGGGAAAAACGTATCCACGTCAACTCTGTCTATCCCTTTCATCATTTTAAAGACCTCAATCAAGTCCCCCCTTAACCTTCTGCACTACAAAGAATAAAGACCTAACTTGTTCAATCTTTCTCTGTAACATAGTTGCTGGAACCCTGGCAACATTCTAGATAAATCTCCTCTGTACTCTCTCTATTGTGTTGACAATTCCCTTTAAACCATTCGAAACCCCTCCAACCCCTCTAACACCTCTAACCCACTTCAAACCCCTCGAAACCCGTCGAAACACACCTAATCCCCTTTAAACCATTGGAAACCCCTCTAACCCCTCGAAAGGCCTCCAGCCCCCTCGAAACCACTCGAAATCCATCAAAACACCTCGAAACCCATCGAAACCCATCGAAACGCCTCTAAACCACTTTAAACTCGCTCTATAACCCCTACCCCTCTAAACCCCGCTAAACCCCGCTAAGCGCCTCCAAACACCTCTAAACTATACACCTCTACAGCCCTCCAAAGCCCTCCAAACGCCTACAACCCCCCTCAAATCCCCACTAAATACCTCTACACGCCTACGACCCCGCCACACCCCATTAAACACCTCTAAACCCTATCGAAACCCCTCCAAAGTCTAAGCCACTCTACACCTCCCCTAAACCCCTCTAAACCTCTCCAACCCCTCCAAACCCGTCTAAACACCTTTAAACCCCTCCAAACACCTCCAAACCCCTCTAAACCGCTGTAACCCATCCAAACACCTGCAAACCTCTCCAATCCCATCAAAACCAATCATAACCCCTCCAACACACCTCATAACCCCTCCAACACACTCCAGACCCACCCAAATCCCTGCAGACACCTCCAAACTCTTCTAAACCACTATAGACACCGGTAAATGCTTGTTAACCCGTCTAAACCCCCTGTAAACGCCCATAAACACATGTAAACTCTTGTAAACCCCTCAAACCCCCTCCAAACACACCAATCCACTCTAAACCCCTCTAAACCACTTCAAACCCCTCGAAACCCCTCGAAACACACCAGATCCCCTTTAAGACATTCGAAAGCCCTCTAACTACTCTGAACCCCTCGAAAGCGCTCGAAACCCCTCGAAACCCCTCGAAAGGCCTCCAAACCCCTCGAAATCACTCGAAACCCCTCAAACCACCTAGACACCCATCGAGCCCCATCGAAACGCCTCTAAACCACTCCAAACCCCTCTAAACTCCCACTTAATCTCTCCACCCCTCTAAACCCATCTAAACTCCTCCAAACACCTCCAAACACCTCTAAACCCCTCCAACCCCTATAATACCCACTAAACACCTGTACACTCCTACAACCCCGCCAAACCCCACTAAACACACTGGTAAACCCTATCTAAACCCCTCTAAAGTCTAATCCACTCTGCACCTCCTCTAAACCCCTCTAACCCCTAAAAACCCCTACAACACCATTCAAACCCCTCCAAAACCCCCCAAACCACTCCAAACCACCAACAAACCCCTTCAAACACATCTAAACCCCTCCAATCCCATCTAAACCTCTCTAAACACCGCATAACCCCTCCAAACATCTCATAACTCCTCCAACCCACTCCAGATCCCTCCAAACCCCTACAAACACCTCCAAACCCTTATAAACACCTCTAAACCCCGGTAAACGCCATAAAACCCGTCTAAGCTCATGTGAACGCCTATAAACACATGTAAACCCTTGTAAACCCCTCAATTTCCCTCTAAACCCCTCTAAACCACTGTATACCTCTCTAAATCCATGTAAACCGTTCCAGACCCATGTAAACCCCTGTTATCCCCTGTAAACCCCTGTAAATCCTGTAAACCCTCTTTACACCCCCATCTAAACCATCGAAAGGCCTCCAAACCTCTCGAGGCCAGTCGAAACCACTCAAACCACCTCGAAACCGATCGAAACCCATCGAAACGCCTCTAAACCACTCGAAACCCCTCTAAACCCCCGTAAACGCCTGTAATTGCCTAACCTGGCAAACGCCTCTAAACCCCCTGTGAACCCCTGTAAACCTGTCTATCCCTCTACGGCCCTCTAAAACTGTAACCATCTCTAAACCCCTCTAAACCCCTGTAAACAACAGTATAGCCCTTCACACCATCTCTAAATTCCTCTAAACATGTTTACACCCATCTAAAGCCCCCCTATCCCCCCCCGTAAATCCCCTGAACCCCTTCTAAATCCCCCGATAAACGCATCTAAAACATTCTAAACCCCGCAAAAGCATCTAAACCAATCTAACCACTTCTAAACCGCTATAAACACCTCTAACTCAAAATCCCCTCCTATCCCCCTTTAAAGCTCTTTCAACCCATCGTAATCCATCCAAACCCCCCTCCAAACCCCTCCAACCCCCTCTAACCACTCTCTGAACCCCCTTAAACCCTAAACCCCCCTCTACATCCCTGCAAATCCCTGTCAACCGCCTGTCGACCGCTCCAAACCACTTTAAACCCTCCAAACACCTCGAAAAACTACTCTAAACTCTCTGTAATCCCCACTAAACCCCTCGAAACCTCTCTAAACACCTCTAAACACCGCCAAACTCCTTGAAGCACACCGAACCCATTCTCAACCGCTAGAAACAACTTGAAACACCTCGAAATCCCTGAAAGCCACTCGAAACCCCTCTAACCTCCGCAAAAGCCCTCGAAACACCTCTAGACCCATCGAAACTCATGGAAACCCCTCCAAACCCCTCTAAACCTTTCTGAACTCCGCTAAACCCATGTAAACAGCTGTAAACTCCTTCTAAACTCATCTAAACCCACCTAACCATTTACAAACCCCCTCTAAACATCGCTAAACACTGGGAACCCTTCGAAACCCCCCCTCTAAACCCATCTAAACATCCTCTGATCCCCTCGAAACCCATCTCTAAATATCTGTAAATAAACCCCTCTAAACCCATCTGAACACCTCTAAACACCCTTTAAGCCCATCTAAGCGACCTCCAAACCCTTTAAAACCCCTAAAACCCTCCAGACCCCTGTAAATCCCTGTAAACACCCGTAAATCCCTGTAAACCCCTGCAAACGCCTGCAAACACATGTAAACCCCCTGCACACCCCTCTACCCACCTCTAAGCATCTCTAAACCACTATAATTCATTCTAAACACCTGTGAAGGGACGAACTTTATTTCGCCATCCATCACAGTGTGGAATGTGCAGGTCACTGTGACGGATGTTTTATGTTAAAATGTGTTTTTATGAGTCTGTTGCTTTTTCTAAATTGTATGAATGACTGACCAATTGTATGAATGACTGGCCTAAATCCCTATACCTCGCTAAACCCCGGTAAACGCCTCTAAACACCTCCAACCCCCTCTAAACCTCTCCATACCGCTCCACAGCCCTTCAACCCCCGCCAAACCCCACTAAACACCTGTAAACCGTAGCTAAAACCCTCTAATGTCTAAGCCACTCTACACCTCCTCTAAACCCCTCTAAACCTCTCCAACCTCGCCAAACTCCTCTAAACAACCTTTATAACCATATAATATATCCATATAACAATTTCAGCACGGAAACAGGCCTTCTCGGCCCTTCCAGTCCGTGCCGACCATTTGCTTTCCCCTAGTCCCATCTACCTGCACTTAGACCATATCCCTCCATTCCCTTCACGTCCATATACCTATCCACTTTACTCTTAAATGTTAAAAAACGATCCTGCCTCCACTACTTCTGCTGGAAGCTCATTCCACACAGCCACCACCCTCTGAGTAAAGAAGTTCCCCTTCACGTTACCCCGAAACTTCTGTCCCTTAATTCTCATGTCATGCCCTCTTGTATGAATCTTCCCTACCCTCAATGGGAAAAACGTATCCACGTTAACTCTGTCTATCCCTTTCATCATTTTAAAGACCTCAATCAAGTCCCCCTTAACCTTCTGCGCTCCAAAGAATAAAGACCTAACTTGTTCAACCTTTCTCTGTAACATAGTTGCTGGAACCCTGGCAACATTCTAGTAAATGTCCTCTGTACATTCTCTATTTTGTTGACATCCTTCCTATAACTAGGCGACCAAAATTGTACACCATACTCCAGAATTGGTCTTACCAATGCCTTATACAATTTTAACATTACTTCCCTACTCCTATATTCAATGCTCTGATCTATAAAGGCCAGCACACCAAAGGCTTTCTTTACCACCCTATCTACATGCGATTCCACCTTCAGAGAACTATGCACAGTTATTCCCAGATCCCTCTGTTCCACAGCATTCCTCAATTCCCTGCCATTTACCATGTACGTCCTATTTTGATTTGTCCTGCCAAGATGTAGCACTTCACACTTAACAGCATTAAACACCATCTGCCTTCTTTCAGCCCACTTTTCCAAATGGCCCAAATCTCTCTGTAGACTTTGAAAATCTACTTCATTATCCACAGCACCACCTATCTTAGTATCATCTGCATACTTACTTATCCAATTTTCCACCCCATCATCCAGATCATTGATGTACATGACAATCAACAGTGGACACAACACAGATCCCTGAGGCACCCCACTGGTCACCAGCTTCCAACCTGGCAGCAGCCATCCACCATTACTCTCTGACATCTCCCATTCAACCACTGTTGAATCCATCTTGCTACTCCGCCATTAACACCCAAAGATTGAACCTTCTTAACCAACCTTCCATGGGGAACATTGTCAAAGGCCTTACTGAAATCCATATAGACAACATCCACTGCTTTACTCTCATCAATTTCCCTAGTTACCGCTTCAAGAAATTCAAGAAGGTTTGTCAAACATGACCTTCCAGGCACAAATCCATGTTGACTGTTCCTGATCAACCCTGTTTATCCAGATGCTATATATATTATCTCTAAGTATCCTTTCCATTTAATTTGCCCACCACTGACGTCAAACTAATAGGTCTATAATTGCTAGGTTTATGCTTTGAACCCTTTTGAAACAATGGAACAACATGCGCAGTACGCCAATCCTCGGCACTATTCCCGTTTCTAATGTCATTTGAACTATTTCTGTCATAGCTCCTGCTATTTCTTACACTAACTTCCCTCAATGTCCTAGGGAATTTCCTGTCAGGACCTGGAGACTAACCCACTTTTATATTTCTCAAAAGTGTGAGTACTTCCTGCTCTTTGAATCTCATAGTTTCCATAGCTACTCTACTTTTTCCCCTTAACTCACAGAGTTCAATATCTTTCTCCTTGGTGAATACCGAAGAAAATAAATTGTTCAATATATCCCCCATCTCTTTTGGCTCTGCAGATAGCTGTCAATTCTGGTTCTCTAATGGTCCAATTTTATCCCTCGTTATCCTTTTGCCATTAATATAGCTGTAGAAACCCTTTGGGTTTACTTTCACCTTTCCTGCCAAAGCAACCTCATATCTTCTTTTAGCCTTCCTAATTTCTTTCTTAAGATTCTTTTTACATTCTTTATACTCCTCTTGCACCTTATTTACTCCATGCCTCCTACAAATATTGTATATATCTCTCTTTTTTCGAGACAAGTGTCCAATTTCCCTTGAAAACCATGGCTCTTTCCAATTTTTACTACTTCCTTTCAACCTAACAGGGACATATAACCATATAACCATATAACCATATAACAATTACAGCACGGAAACAGGCCCTCTCGGCCCTTCAAGTCCGTGCCGACCATTTGTTTTCCGCTAGTCCCATCTACCTGCACTCAGACCATACCCCTCCATTCCCTTCACGTCCATATACCTATCCACTTTACTCTTAAATGTTAAAATCGATCCTCCCTCCACCACTTCTGCTGGAAGCTGATTCCACACAGCCACCACCCTCTGAGTAAAGAAGTTCCCCCTCACGTTACCCCGAAACCTCTGTCCCATAATTTTCATCTCATGCCCTCTTGTTTGAATCTTCCCTACCCTCAATGGGAAAAACGTATCCACGTCAACTCTGTCTATCCCTTGCATCATTTTAAAGACCTCAATCAAGTCCCCCCTTAACCTTCTGCGCTCCAAAGAATAAAGACCTAACTTGATCAACCTTTCTCTGTAACATAGTTGCTGGAACCCTGGCAACCTTCTAGTAAATGTCCTCTGTACTCTCTCTATTTTGTTGACATCCTTCCTATAACTAGGCGACCAAAATTGTTACACCATACTCCAGAATTGGTCTTCCAATTCCTTGTACAATTTTTAAACATTACTTCCTACTCCTATATTCAATGCTCTGATTTATAAAGGCCAGCACACCAATGGCTTTCTTTACCACCCTATCTACATGCGATTCCACCTTCAGGGAACTATGCACAGTTATTCCTAGATCCCTCCTGTTCCACAGCATTGCTCAATTCCCTACCATTTACCATGTACGTCCTATTTTGATTTGTCCTGCCAAGATGTAGCACTTCACACTTATCAGCATTAAACTCCATCTGCCATCTTTCAGCACACTTTTCCAAATGGCCCAAATCACTCTGTAGACTTTTGAAAAAATCTATTCATTATCCACAACACCACCTATCTTAGTATCATCTGCATACTTACTCATCAATTTTCACCCCATCATCCAGATCATTGATGTGCATGACATACAACAGTGGACCCAACACAGATCCCTGAGGCACCCCAACTGGTCACCGGCTTCCAACCTGACGAACAGCCATCCCGCATTTACTCTCTGAATCTCCTTTCAGCCACTGTTGAACCATCTTCCTACTCCGCCATTACCACCCAAAGATTGAACCTTCTTAACCAACCTTCCATGGGGGACCTTGTCAAGGCGTTACTGAAATCCATATAGACAAACATCCACAGCTTTACCCTCATCAATTTCCCTAGTGACCGCTTTCAAAAAAAAAATTCAAGGAAGGTTGGGGTGTCAACACTTGACCCCCAGGCACAAATCCATGTTGACTGTTCCTGATCACACCCTGTTTATCCAGGGCTTATATATATTATCTCTAAATATCCTTTCCATTATTTGCCACCACTGACGTCAAATAATAGGTACTAGATAATTGCTAGGTTTATTCTTTGAACCCTTTAAAACAATGGCACAACATGCGCAGTACGCCAATTCCTCCGGCACTATTCCCGTTTTAAAGACATTTGAACTATTTCTGTCATAGCTCCTGCTATTTCTACACTAACTTCCCTCAATGTCCTAGGGTGGGAATTATCTGTCAGGACCTGGAGACTTTATCCACTTTTAATTTTTCAAATTGTCAGTACTTCCTCCTCTTTGAATCTATAGTTTCCATAAGCTACTCTACTTTTTGGGGGAATCCCTTAACACACCGAGTAGGGGGAGAAAAGTCAAATTAATCCTTCTCCTTGGTGAATACCGAAGAAGGGGGGTGTAAGGTTGTGGTGTTGGGGGATAAATTGTTCAATATCTCCCCCATCTCTTTTGGCTCTGCAGATAGCTGTCCATTCTGGTTCTCTAATGGTCCAATTTTATCCCGTTATCCTTTTGCTATTAATATAGCTGTAGAAAACCCTTTGGGTTTACTTTTACCTTTCTTGCCAAAGCAGCCTAAATCTCTTTTAGCCTTTCCTATTTTCGCTCTTAAGTCTTTTTAACATTCTTTATACTCCTCTAGCACCTCTTTTACTCCATGCCTCCTATAATTATTGTAGAATCTCTCTTTTTTTTCGAAACAAGTGTCCAATTTCCCTTGTTGGAAAACCATGGCTCTTTCCAATTTTTATATTTCCTTTCAACCTAACAGGGACATAAAGATTCTGTACTCTTACAATGTCCCCTTTAAATGTCCTCCATTTCTCTTCTACATTTATTCCCATGAAACAAAGTGTCCCAATTCACTCCCTAAAATCCTTACGCATTCCCTCAAAGTTAGCATTTTCTCCAATCAAAAATCTCCAACCTAGGGTCCAGTTCTGACTCTCTCCATAATTGTATTGAAACTAATGGTATTGTGATCATGGTCCCGAAGTGCTCACCGACGCATACCCTCCGTCACCTGACCTGCCTTTCCTAACAGGAGGTCCAGCACTGCCCCTTCTCTGGTCGATACATCTATGTACTGCTTGCAAAAAAAATCTATCCAGCCCACATTTTACAAACTCCAAACCAATCCAGCCTATTTACAGAATGTGTTTCCCAGTCTATTTTTGGAAAATTGAAATCTCCCAAACAACTACAGCTTTGTACTTACTATTAATATCTGCTTATCCTTACATATTTGCTCTTCCAATTCTTGCTCCCCATTTGGCGGTCTATAATACACCCCTAAAAGTGTTGCTACACCGTTCCCACTTCTCAGTTCCACCAAATAGCCTCCCTAGACGAGCCCTCTAATCTATCCTGCAAAGCAACTGCTGTAATATCTTATCTGACAAGCAATGCAACACCTCCCCTCTCGTCCCTCCAATTCTATCACACCTGAAGCAACGAAATCCTGGAATAATTAGTTTCCAATCACAGCCCTCCTGCAACCATGCTTCACTGATTGCCACAACATTATATTTCCAGGTGTCAATCCAGGCTCTAAGTTCATCCACCTTACTTACAATGCTCCTAGCATTAAAATATACATTTTAGAAACCCACCATTCCTTATTCTCTGTCTATTATCTTTTTCATCTTTCTCGCCTACATTTTGGATCCGAGTGCTTCCCTTCTCTGCCCCTTGCCCCACACCCTGACCCTAGCCCCCTCTACCCGAGTCCCTCCCCCAGCCGTTCTAAGTTTAAAAGTCTCCCCAGTAGCCTTTGCAAATCTCCCTACCAGGATATTGGCCCCCCTCGGGATCAAGTGCAACCCGTCCTTTGTGTACAGATCATGCCTTCCCCAAAAGAGGTCCCAGTGATTAAGAAACTTGAATCCCTGCCCACTGCACCAGTCCCTCAGCCACGCATTTTTCCCCCACCTCATTTCATTCCTACTCTCACTGTCACGCGGCACAGACAGTAATCCTGAAATCGTTACCCTTTTCGTCCTTCTCCTTAACTTTCCCCCCAATTCCCTAAATTCTCCCTTCAGGACCTCGTCACTGTTTCTGCCCATGTCATTGGTACCTATGTGTACCACAACATCAGGCTCCTCTCCCTCCCTTATCAGAATTTTTGGACACGTTCTGACACATGCGAGACCCTGGCACCAGGGAGGCAAACTACCATCGGGGTTACCCGACTGCGTCCACAGAATCGCCTATCCGACCCCCTAAACTATAGTGTCCCCTATTACAATTGCCTCCTCTTTTTGCTACCCTTCTGAGCATCAGGGCCAGTCTCTGTGCCGGAGGCCCCCCCCCGGGGGCCGCTGTTGCTAGCCCCAGCTAGTGCTGTGTCCCCTCCAATCGTACTCAAAACCCGAGTACCTATTTTTCCAGGTGCACGGTCACAGGGGTACTCTCTAGCCCCTGCCTCTGCCCCTTGCCCTTCCTAACTGTGACCCACTTGTCTGTCTCCTGTGGTTTAGGAGTGACTACCTCTCTGTAGCTCCTCTCTATTACCTCCTCACTCTCCCTGACCAGACGGAGGTCATCGAGCTGCTGCTCCAGGTTCCTAACGCAGTCCTTTAGGAGCCCCATCTCAACACACCTGGCGCAGATGTGGATGTCTGGAGGGCTATCGGATTCCCTGACCTCCCACATCTGACATCCAGAACAGTACACTGCCCTTGCCCTCATACTACCCCCTTACACAGGATACAATATAACCATATAACCATATAACCATATAACAATTACAGCACGGAAACAGGCCCTCTCGGCCCTTCCAGTCCGTGCCGACCATTTGTTTTCCCCTAGTCCCATCTACCTGCACTCAGACCATACCCCTCCATTCCCTTCACGTCCATATACCTATCCACTTTACTCTTAAATGTTAAAATCGATCATGCCTCCACCACTTCTGCTGGAAGCTGATTCCACACAGCCACCACCCTCTGAGTAAAGAAGTTTCCCCTCACGTTACCCCGAAACCTCTGTCCCTTAATTCTCGTCATGCCCTCTTGTTTGAATCTTCCCTACCCTCAATGGGAAAAACGTATCCACGTCAACTCTGTCTATCCCTTTCATTATTTTAAAGACCTCAGTTCCACAGCATTCCTCAATTCCCTACCAATTCCCTACCATTTATCATGTAACAATGTTACAATAGCAACACAATACAAAGCTGGAATCTGACTGCCAATCAGCTGCTTTCCCTAGTCCACTTCCCACCAATCAGCGGTTTCCTAAAAAAAAAAACACTTCTCCAAATGGAATATGATGGATTTCGGTAAGCCTGTGATAAAACAATCCCCGCGCTTGATTTTAAACCTTACCGGTCGGGTGTCGCTCCTCCCCCTCCTCCTCTTCCAACGGCTCCTGTGGGCCTCTGAAAAAACAAGCCCCGCGCTTGAATTTAAACCTTACCGGTCGGGTGTCGCTCCTCCCCCTCCTCCTCTTCCAACAGCTCCTGTGGGCCCCTGAAAAAACAAGCCCTGCGCTTGATTTTAAACCTTACCGGTCGTGTGTCGCTCCTCCCCCTCCTCCTCTTCCAACGGCTCCTGTGGGCCTCTCCATAACCCCTACAAATAAATACCCCCTCCAAAACCCCTACAAACCCCTCTGAACCCGTACAACCCCATTCAAACCCTTCTAAACCCCTCCAAACCACTCCAAACCACCAAATACTCTCCAAACACCTCAGAACACATCCAACCCACTCCAGACCCGTCCATAGACCTCCAAACACCTCTAAACCCTTGTAAACCCCTCTAAACCCCGGTAAACGCCTGTAAACTGGTCTAAACCCCCTGTAAATGCCTATAAATACATGTAAACCCTTGTAAACCCCTCAAACTCCCTCGAAACCACTGTATACCTCTAACTCCCTGTAAACCCTTCTAGACCCATGTGCACCTCTTTAATACCCTGTAAACCCTGTAAACCCACTCTACACCCCATCTAAACCCTTCCAAACACCTCTAAACCCATCTACACCCTCCAAACCCCTCCAAACCCCCCTATAGACCAATGTAAACTCCCTACACACACTTCCAAATCCATCCATACCCCTAGAAATTCCTCCGAACACGTCTACATCCCTTCAAACCCCTCTAAACCACTGCAGACCCATCAAAACCCAAGTGAACACCTCCATCCACCTCCACACCACTCTAAAACCATGTAGTCCTGTCTAAACCCCTGTTTACCTCCTGTAACCCCCTAATCTGCTTTAACCCCTCCTAATACATCTAAACCCCACCGAGCACACTTTAAGTATTCCAATCCCACGAAGCACTGTAACCCCATCCGATCCCCTCTAAACCCCCATTTAAACCAATCCAAACCCCTTCTAAACCACTCGGAAATCCTCGAAACCCATCGAAACACCACGAAACGACTCCAAACCAATCAAAACCCATCTAAACCATTCTAAACCTCATCTAAACGGCCCCAAAACCCTCTAACCCCCGTAAACGCCTGTAATCCCCTGAAAACCCTGTAAACGCATCAAAACCATTGTAAACACCTGTACACCCATCTAACTCCCTCTAAACCCCGGCAAACCCTTCTAAACGCCGGTAAACACTTCTAGACCCATGTAAACCACTGTAAATCCCTCCAAAGCCCTCCACATCCCTCCAACCCCCTTTAAAGTAATGTAATCTCCTCTAAACACCCCCAGACCAATCCAAACCCCTCCAAACACCTCTCGCACAACCGTTCCAAACCCCTTCAAACGCATCCAAACCCGTCTAAACTCCTGTAAACCCCTACAATTTCCTCTAAACCCCTCTAAACCCATTCAGTCCCCTCTAAAGCCCCTCTAAACACCTCAACCCCCTCTAACCCCTCTAAAGTCCTCTAAACCCTCTAAACCCTAAACCCTTTGAAATCCCTCCGTACACCTTTTTGTGTCTGTTTTAGTTGGTTTATTTTGGTTTATTTGACTGTGTATGTGTGTGTGGGGGGAGGAGGGTTGTAGAAACAGGGGTTTATTCTCTCCCTTCCGGGGGATGCGACTTTTCTTGTCGTGTCTCCAAAACCATGCGACCTGGCTTCGGAGCTGTGCTGCTCCAGCGACGTTCCAGCGGCGACCGGCTTTCAAGGCTTCGTTGCTCCAGCGGCGACCTGGTTTCGGGGCTGCGGTGCTCCAGCGACGTTCAAGCAGCGACCTGGCTTCGGGGCTGCGGTGCTCCAGTGTCGTTTCAGTGGTGACCTGGCTTCGGGGCTGCAGTGCTCAAGCGGCGACCTGGCTTCGGGGCTGCGGTGCTCCGGCAGCGACCTGGCTTTTGGGGTTGCGGTGCTCCAGCGGCGACCTGGCTTTGGAGCTGCGGTGCTCCAGTGTTCCAGCGGTAGGCCCTGTGGTGGTCTTCCGGCATTCATGTGACGGTGGTGGCGGCAGCCCGGCTTCGGAGGCTCGGCCGCGGGCCTGGCGGACGGCAGCATCGGAGGCCTGGATCTCCGCAGCGCAGAGGGAGAACAAGGAAGGAAGAAGACAGAGACTCTAAGACTTGTTCCTTCCACCACAATGAGGAGGTGCCTGGTGAACTCACTGTGTTTATTTTGCGTTTTGCTTTTTTATTATATGCTATGACTGTAAGGTAACGAAATTTCGTTCAGACAGAAAGGTCTGAATGACAATAAAGGATAATCTCTAAATCTTTACACGCCTTCAACCCCTCCAAACCCCAGCAAACACCTCAAAACCCACCTGAACACCTCCAACCACCTCCAAACCACTATAAAACCATGTAATCCTGTCTAAACCCGTGACCCCCCTGTAAACCCCCTTCAACCCCTATAACCCCCTCCAAATACACCCTCAACCCCACCAAACACACTGAAGCAATCCAGTCCCTCGAAAACCCCTCGAATCGAACCATCCAACCCCCTCTAAACCCCCATCTAAACAAATCCAAACCCCCCAAAACCACTCGAAACCCCTCGAAACTCCTCGAAAGCCATCTAAACCTCTCGAAACCACTAGACCCCCCTCAAAACACCTCTAAACCCCTCGATACCCATCGAGACGATTCCAAACCAACCTAAGCCCATCGACATCTCTATGAACCCCTCTAAACCATTCTAATCCTCATGTAAACAGCTCTAAACCCCGCTAACACCCGTAAATGCCTGTAATCCCCTGAAAACCCTGTAAACGCATCAAACCATTGTAAACACCTGTAAACACATCTAACTCCCTCTATCCCCTGTAAACCATGTAAACGACTGTAAATCCCTCCAAACCGCTCCAAATTCCTCCAAAACCCGCCAAACCCCTCCAAACCATCTAAACCGCTCTAAGCACCCCCAGACCCATCCAAACCCCTCCAAACACCTCTCACATATCCCTCCAAACCCCTTCAAACCCCTCCAAACCCGTCCAAACCCCTCGAAACCACTCGAAACCCCTCCAACCGAATTTAAACCTTTCTAAACCACTCCAAATCCCTCAAAACACAACCAAACACCTCCAAAGCCTTCTAATCCCCCCTAAACACATCCGGACACCTTCACACCTCTCCACACCGCTCTACACCCCACCACACCCTTCCAAACACTCCAAACCCCGCTAAACACCTCTAAACCATGTCAAACACCTGGACACCCCTTGAAAGGCCTCCAAACCCCTCGAAACCTCACGAAACCCATCAACACACCTCGACAAACCTCGAAAACTGTCGAAACCCCTCGAAACCACTCTAAACCCCTCTAAACCACCGTAAACGCCTGTAATCCACTTTCGACCTTGTAAACGCCTCTAAACCCCTGTAAACCCCTGTAAACCTCTCTATCCCTCTACGGCCTTCTAGAACCTGTAATCATCACTAAACCCATCTAAAGACCCCCTAAACCCCCCATGTGCCCCTCTAAACCCGTTCTAAGTCCCCCGATAAACGTACCTAAAACATTCTAAACCCCGCTAAACCATCTAAACCAATCTAACCGCTTCTAAACCGCTATAAACACCTCTCACTCAAAACCCTCTCTAATCCCCCTTTAAAACCACTTCAACCAGAGCATTGAATTGTTCTAAACCCCGTCTAAACACCTCTAGCCGCCCGTAAACCCATCAAAATCACACTAAACCACTCGAAGCCCCTATAATACTCAATCCATCTACAATAATTATAGGAGGCATGGAGTAAATGAGGTGCTAGAGGAGTATAAAGAATGTAAAAATAATCTTAAGAAAGAAATTAGGAAGGCTAAAAGAAGATATGAGGTTGCTTTGGCAAGAAAGGTGAAAGTAAACTCAAAGGGTTTTATACAGCTATATTAATAGCAAAAGGATAACGAGGAATGAATTTGGACCATTAGAGAACCAGAATGGACAGCTATCTGCAGAGCCAAAAGAGATGGGGGAGATATTGAACAATTTATTTTCTTCGGTATACACCAAGGAGAAGGATATTGAACTCTGTGAGTTAAGGGGAAAAGGTAGAGTAGCTATGGAAACTATGAGATTCAAAGAGGAGGAAATACTGACACTTTTGGAAAATATAAAAGTGGATAAGTCTCCAGGTCCAGACAGGATATTCCCTAAGACATTGAGGGAAGTTAGTGTAGAAATAGCAGGAGTTATGACAGAAACATTTCAAAAATGTCATTAGAAACGGGAATAGTGCCGGAAGATTGGCGTACTGCGCATGTTGTTCCATTGTTTAAAAAGGGTTCAAAGAATAAACCTAGCAATTATAGACCTATTAGTTTGACGTCAGTGGTGGGCAAATTAATGTAAAGGATACTTAGAGATAATATATATAAGCATCTGGATAAACAGGGTCTGATCAGGAACAGTCAACATGGATTTGTGCCTGGAAGGTCATGTTTGACAAACCTTCTTGAATTCAAGCGGTAACTGGGGAATTTGATGAGGGTAAAGCAGTGGATGTTGTCTATATGGATTTCAGTAAGGCCTTTGACAAGTTTCCCCATGGAAGGTTGGTTAAGAAGGTTCAATCTTTGGGAGTTAATGGCGGAGTAGCAAGATGGATTCAACAGTGGCTGAATGGGAGATGTCAGAGAGTAATGGTGGATGGGCTGTTTGTCAGGTTGGAAGCCGGTGACCAGTGGGGTGCCTCAGGGATCTGTGTTGGGTCCACTGTTGTTTGTCATGCACATCAATGATCTGGATGATGGGGTGGAAAATTGAAGAAGTAAGTATGCAGATGATACTAAGATAGGTGGTGTTGTGGATAATGAAGTAGATTTTCAAAGTCTACAGAGAGATTTGGGCCATTTGGAAAAGTGGACTGAAAGATGGCAGATGGAGTATAATGCTGTTAAGTGTGAAGTGCTACATCTTGGCAGGACAAATCAAAATAGGAAGTACATTGTAAATGGTAGGGAATTGAGAAATGCTGTGGAACAGAGGGATCTAGGAATAACTGTGCATAGTTCCCTGAAGGAAGTAATGTTAAAATTTTACAAGGCATTGGTAAGACCAATTCTGGAGTATGGTGTACAATTTTGGTCGCCTAGTTATAGGAAGGATGTCAACAAAATAGAGAGAGTACAGAGGACATTTACTAGAATGTTGCCAGGGTTCCAGCAACTATGTTACAGAGAAAGGTTGAACAAGTTAGGTATTTAATCTTTGGAGCGCAGAAGGTTAAGGGGGGACTTGATTGAGGTCTTTTAAAGGGTTAGACAGAGTTGACGTGGATACGTTTTTCCCATTGAGGGTAGGGAAGATTCAAACAAGAGGGCATGACATGAGAATTAAGGGACAGAAATTTCGGGGTAACGTGAGGGGCAACTTCTTTACTCAGAGGGTGGTGGCTGTGTGGAATGAGCTTCCAGCAGAAGTGGTGGAGGCAGGATCGATTTAAACATTTAAGACTAAAGTGGATAGGTATATGGACGTGAAGGGAATGGAGGGGTATGGTCTGAGTGCAGGTAGATGGGACTAGGGGAAAACAAATGGTCGGCACAGACTGGAAGGGCCGAGAGGGCCTGTTTCCGTGCTGTAATTGTTATATGGTTGTTATATGGTTAATCCCCTTTCAACCCGTATAAACCCCTCTAAACCCCCCAGTAAACCCCTCTAAACCGCTTCTAAACCCAAACCCCTTTCAACCCATGAAGAAACCTCTAAACCACTTTAGACCCCTCTAAATCCGGAAAATGCCTCTAAACCCCTGTAAATCACCCTAAACCCCTCTAAACCTCTATAATTCTCTCTAACCCCCTGTGACCCCATCTAAACCCCTCCAAACCACTGTGTACCCTTCTAAACCACTCTAAACCATTCTAAACACCTGTAACCCCATCTAAACCCTTCTAAACCCCTCTAAGCAACTGTACACCCTTCTAAACTCCACTAAACCCCTCTAAACGCCTTGAAACCACTTCAAAACCCTGTAACCCCTGTAAACCTCTCTATACACATCTAAACACCTCTACATCCATCCAAACCGTCTTAACCCCTCTCAACCTCTCTTAACCCCTCCAAACCTCTTCAAAACCCTCTAAATCTGCAACGGAAAAAGCGGGCGTGGTACAAACCTTGCGATCCTGATGCAAAAAGTGCGAGCCCGGTGCGAAATGTGCGATCCTGATGCGAAAATTGCGAGCCTGGTGCAAAATGTGCGAGCCTGCTACGAAGAGAGGGAGCCGGTGCGAAAAGTGTGAGCCTTGTAGCAAGATTGCGAAACTGGTGTGAAATGTGCGAACCTGCTGCGAAAAGAGCGAGTCTGGTGCGTGAATTGCAATTCAGGTGCGAAAACAGCGAGCCTGGCGCAAACATTGCGCGCTTGCTGCGAAAGGTGTGAGCCTGCTGCTGAATGTGCGAGCTTGATGGAAAAGTGCGAAGCTGCTACGAAAGCTGCGAACCTCGTCCACTGCTACGAGCCGGGTGCACAAGCTGCTAGCCTGGAAGGAAAAAAGCGAGCCTTAGTAAATGAGGAATTAGGGGAGGGCAAGAATAAATGGGGAATTAGGGGAGAGCAGCATTATATGGTGAATTAGGGGAGGACACCAGTACATGGGGATTTAGGGAATGGTACCAGTAAATGGGAAATTAGGGGAGGGCGCCAGTAAACATTGGCGTAGCCGTAGATTAAACAACTCTAAGCCTCAGTAACCCCTCCAAACCCCTCTAAACCTATCTAAACATTTCTAAACACATCCAAACCCATCCAACACACTCTAAACCGCTACAAACCCCTCCAAATTGCTCCAAATCCCTCCAAACCCCTCTAAATCCCTTTCAAACCCTTCCAAGCCCCTCGAAACACCGCTAAACCAATTCCAAAACCTCCAAATCACTTGATACCCCTCCTAAGCCATCCGAACCCCTCGAAACACTTCTAGACCCATGTAAACCCATGTAAACCCCTCTAAACCCCCTCTAAACCATCTGTTAATCGCTCTAAAACATGTAAATCCCTGTAAACCCCCTCTAGATCCCTGTAAACCCCCCCTAAACCAAAACCCTCTCTACTCACAATCTAAACACCTCCACACCCCTCTAAACCCCCTCTGAACACCTCCAAGCCCACCCAAAACCCTCTAAACCCCATCTGCATACACCTAGAATTAGGGGATGGCACTAATAAATGGGGAATTAGGGGAGCGCAGCATTAAACGGTGAATTAGGGGAGGACACCAGTAAATGGAGATTTAGGGAATAGCATCAGTAAATGGGGATTTAGGGAATGACACCAGTAAATGGGAAATTAGTGGAAGGCGCCAGTAAACAATGGTGTAGCGGTAGAATAAACAACTCTAAGCCCCAGTAACCCACCCAAACCCCTACAAACCTATCCAAACCCTCCAAACCCCTCCAGCCCCCCCCCCCCTAAATCCCCACAAATCCCTCTCTAACCCTTCAAACCCCACCACATTCCTCTAAATCACGCCAAACCCCTCTAAACCGCATCCAAACTTTCCAAACCCCTCTCAGCCTCTCGAAACCCCTCGAAACCCCACTCCTCCAAAATCCTCTAAACCTGCCACGGAAAGAGAGAGCCTGATACGAAAAGTGCAAGCCTGCTGTGAAATGTGGGCGCTTGGTGCGAAAACTACGAGCCATGTGCGAATATTCCGAGACTCGTGCGAAAAGTGATGCTTGCTTCCAGTCCCTCGTGCTGGCTAGAGCAGGAACAGGGAGACACGGAAACTGAATGTATGTCTGTGGAACTTGTGTCGGGGCAGGGATTTAGATTCTTAGATCACTGGGATCTGTGTTGGAGTAAGGGGAATCTGCTTTGGAGTAAGGGGGTACAAAAGGGGCGGATTGCATCTTAACAGGTGGGAGGCCAGCATCCTGGCAGGCAGGTTTGCCACTACTGCACGGGTGGTTTTAAAATTAATAAGGGGGGTGGGCTGTAAAATGAGATAGTCGAGGACATAGTTAAAGGGAAAGAGAGTAAATGGATGGTGAATGAGCGCAGATTTAACGGGAAAGGAAGCTCACAAAGTGATAGGAGAGTTACACCAAGTGTAATATGGATCGATGTGAAAGGTGAGAGGCATAAGGAATTAAAATCATTGTATATGAATGCGCAGAGTATAAGAAGTAAAGTAGATGAGCTTGAGACTCAGTTAGAGGTTGGTAGATATGCCATTATGGCGATTGCTGAGACGTGGCTGCAGGAGGATCAGGCCTGGGAACGTACTATTCAAGGTTATGCATCATATACAAATGACTGACAGGTGTGCACGAGGATGGGGGTAGCTCTGCTGGTGAGGGATGGAATTTAGTCCCTTGCGAGGGAAGGCATAGGGACTGACGAGGTAGAGTCACTCAGGATTGAGTTGAGAAAATGTAAAGCAATTGGTGTTATCGACAGACCCCAAATAGTAGCCAGGATGTAGGGTGTAGGAGTTAAAACTGGCATGTTACAAAGGCAATGCCACTATGGTGATGGGGATTTCAATATGCAGTAGTTTCAACTGGGAAAATCAGGTGGTTCAGAACCCAAAGAAAGAGAGTTTGTAGAATGCCTCCGAGATGGATTCTTAGAGCAGCTTGTAATGGAGCCGACCAGAGAAAAGGCAATTCTGGATTTAGTGTTGTCCATGAACCAGATTATGACAAGAGAACTCGAGGTCAGGGAACGGCTTGGAGGTAGTGATCATAGTATGATTAGTTTAAATCTGCAATTTGAGAAGGAGAATGTTACTTCGGAAGTGTCAGCGATGCAGTTGAACAAAGGGCGCTATGAAGGCGTGAAAGGGGAGCTGGCCGAGGTATAGACTGGAAAGGGTGATGCTAGCAGGAATGACGGTGTGAACAGCAATGGCAGGAATTTCTTGCACAATCCGGGAGACGCAGGATCATTTCATTCCATAAAGGAAGAATTATTCTACGGCGTATAGGAGGCGCGCGTGGCTGACAAGAGAAGTTAGGAATAGAATAAAACTAAAAGAAAAGATGTATAACACAGCAAAGATTAGCCGGAAGCCAGAGGATTGGGAAATATTCATAAGACAACAGAAGAAAACAAAACGGGCAATAAGGGCAGAAAATATGAAGTACGAAGGGAAGCTGGCCAGGAATATAAAGAAGGACAGTAAAAGCTTATTTTAATATATTAAGGTAAAAAGAGTAGCAAAGTCAAATGTGGGTCCCTTGAAGGCCGACATGGGTGAAATTATTTTGGGCAACGAGGAAATGTCAGAACAGTTCAATACGTACTTCGGAACTGTCTTCACTAAGGAAGCCAGACACAATCTTCCTGATGGACTGGAGGACAGAGGATCTAAGGGGGTAGCCGAACTGGAATACATTTTCGTTAGGCGAGAAATAGTATTGGGTAGGCTAATGGGACTGAAGGATCATACATCCCCTGGGCCTGATGGTCTGCATCCCAGGATCCTCAGGGAAGTGGCTATAGAAATAGTGGACGCATTGGTGATCGTGTTCTAATGTTCAATAGATGCAGCATTAATTCCTGTGGATTGCTGGACAGCTAATGTTATCAATAAAGGATCGAGAGAGAAAACGGGGAATTACAAAGCAGTTCGCCTGACTTCGGTGGTGGAAAATATGCTAATGTCATTTATTAAAGAGGGAATAATGGAGCATTTGGATAGCAGTAAAAGGATTTCTGCAAGTCAACATGGACTTATCAAAGGGAAATCATGCTTGATTCATCTTCTGGAATTATTAAACGAGGTGACAAGTAAAATGGATGAAGGGGTGCCAGTGGATGTAGTGTTCTAGACTTACAGAAAACCTTTGATAGGTAGCGCATGGGAGACTGGTGACTAAAATTAGAGCACGTGGTATTGGGGCTGGGGTGTTGACATGGATAGAACATTGGTTAGCAGATCGGAAGCAAAGAGTAGGAGTGAACGGGTCATTTTCAGAATGACAGGCAGTGGCGAGTGGAGTGCCGCAATGCTCGGTGTTGGGGCCGCAACTGTTTACCATATACAGAGGCATGCAAACGTTTTCATACCCCTTAAACTTTTCCACATTTTGACACGTTAGAACCACAAACGTAAATGTAATTTATTGGGATTTTATGTGATATACCAACACAAAGTGGTGCATAATTGTGAAGTGGAAGGAAAATGATGCATGGTTTCCAAATTTTATTACAAATTAAAACTGAAAAGTGTGGCGTGCAAATGTATTCTGCCTCCCTGAGTCAATACTTTGTAGAACCACCTTTCGCTGCAATTACCGCTGCAAGTCTTTTGGGTTATGTCTCTACCAGCTTTTCACATCTAGATACGGAAATGTTTGCCCATTCTTCTTTGCAAAATAGCTCAAGCTCAGTCAGATTGAATGGAGAGATACCGACAGATATGGGGAAATGAAATAGGTCTATCTATAATGAAAGACACTTGAGAAGGAAGTTTACAACGTATACATCGATGCTCATTAAATGCCAGATATATTTTGGTACAATTTAAAGTATTACATAGCTTAAACTACGCTAAAACGAAATTAAATATAATTCTAACATTTCTTCTATTTGCGATAAATGTCAGAATGTTGAAGCTAACTTAACGCCTTGTTTGGGAACATGCATAAAACTTAATAGTTATTGGGCTGATATTTTTGAAATCGTTTCTGAAGATCTTAAAAGTAAATTGGACCCTGATCTAAAGTTAATAATATTAGTAGTTCCTGACTCAAGCTTAACATTAACAGTAGGTCAAAGACATTTTATTGAATACGGTTTGATAATTGGAAAAAAAAACCACCAACAATATTAAAATTCTGGAAGGAACATTATCCCCACAATCAAAAATGCGGACTGTGGAAATGTCGGAGACGTTGGATTTGGAGATAACTAGGTTTGTCCTAATGGACATATATGAACTTTTTGAACAAATATGGTCTCCATTCTTTGATTATTTAAAGGGTTAGCTGAGCTCAGCATCGTAACTCAATAAGTACCCTGGTGTGAGATTAGATGAAAAGATGTATTCTGGAATCTGTATACACGTCTCTATAGATATTGTTATGTGAAACTGTTCCATTCATTGCTAAGATGTATCCCTTATTTTATTTGTTTTATTATATAATAAATGTTTTTATTTTTTTATTTGTTTATCTGTATTATTATTATTTTTTTCTTATGTAATCATTATTATTTAATCACCACTTCTTGATTATCGATTTATACTTTTACTTTTTTTAAACTCCCTTACCTTCCCCCCCCCCAAAAAAGTAGCATATATAAATTATCCCGTAACATCTGTACAACGTTTGTGACAAGTCTAATTTGTATTTGAAGTACTGTTATACCTTAGATAATATGCAATGCTTCTAATAAAAATATTAAAAACAAAAACAAAAAAGATTGGATGGAGAGCATCTGTGAACAGCAATTTTCAAGTCTTGCCTGATATTCTCAATTGGATTTAGGTCTGGCATTTGACTGGGCCATTCTAACACATGAATATGCTTTGATCTAAACCATTCCATTGTAGCTCTGGCTAAATGTTCAGGGTCGTTGTCCTGCTGGAAGGTGATCCTCCGCTCCAATCTCAAGTCTTTTGCAGACTCTAACAGGTTTTCTTCCAAAATTGCCCCTGTATTTGGCTCCATCCATCTTCCCATCAACTCTGACCAGCTTCCCTGTCCCTGCTGAAGAAAAGCATCCCCACAGCATGATGCTGCCACCATCATGTTTCACAATGGGGATGGTGTGTTCAGGGTGATGTGCAGTGTTAGTTTTCTGCGTTTTGCATTTAGACCAAAAAACTTGTTGGTCTCATCAGACCAGAGCACCTTCCTCCACATGATTGCTGTGTCCCCCACATGGCTTGTGGCAAACTACATACGGGACTTCTTATGGCTTTGTTTCAACAATGGCTTGCTTCTTGCCACTCTTCCATAAAGGCCCGATTTGTGGAGTGCACGACTAATAGTTGTCCTGTGGACAAAGTCTCCCACCTGAGCTGTGGATCTCTGCAATTCCTCCAGAGTTACCATGGATTGTGGATCTCCACAATTCCTCCAGAGTTCGGATGATGGATTGAACAGTGCTCCGTGAGATGTTCAAAGCTTGGGATATGTTTTATAACCTAACCCTGCTTTAAGCTTCTGCACAACTTTATCCATGACCTGTCTGGTGTGTTCCTTAGGCTTCATGATGCTGTTTGTTCACTAATGTTCTCTAACAAACCTCTGAGGCCTTCAGAGAACAGCTGTATTTATTTTGAGATTAGATTACACACAAGTGGACTCTATTTACTATTCAGGTGACTTCTGAAGGCAATTGGATGCACTGCATTTTATTTAGGGGTATCAGAGTAAAGGGGGCAGAATACTTTTGCACGCTTCACTTTTCAGTATTGTATTTGTAAAAAAATGTAAACGCCATGTATCATTTTCCTTCCACATCACAATTATGCGCCACTTTGTGTTGGTCTATCACATAAAATCTCAATAAAATACATTTACGGTTGTGGTTCTAACGTGAAAAAATGTGAAACAGTTCACGGGGTATGAAAACTTTTGCAAGCCACTGTATGTTAATGATTTGTAAGGGGTAATTAGGAGCAACACTGGCAAGTTTACGGATGACACAAGAATGGATGGCAGTGTGAACTGTGAAGAGGATGTTAGGAGGTTGCAGGGTGACCTGAACAGGTTGAGTTAGTGGATAGATTCGTGGCAGATGCAGTATAATATAGATAAATGTGAGGTTATCCACTTTGGCGGCAAAAACAATGGGGTTAGGTTTGGTCGGGGGGGGGGGGGGGGGGTAAGTGCAGCGAGACCTGGGCATCCTTGTACACCGGTCACTGAAAGTTGGCTTACAGGTACAGCAGGCAGTGAACAAAGCAAATGGAATGTTGGCTTTCATAACGAGAGGATTTCAGTATAGGTGTAAAGAGGTTCTTGTGCAGTTGTATGGGCCTCTGGTGAGGCCACATTAGGAGTATCGTGTCCAGTTTTCGTCTCCTAATTTGTGATTGAGGCAGTGCAGCGTAGGCTCACGAGATAGATCATTGGGATGGTAGGACAGTCATATGATGAAAGATTGAAAAGACTAGGCTTGTATTCACTCGAGTTTAGAAGGATGAGGGGAAGTCTTATAGAAACATATAAAATTACAAAAGGACTGTACAAGCAAGATGCAAGAAAAATGTTCCCAATCTTGGGCGAGACCAGAACCAGGGGACACAGTCTTAGAATAAAGGGGCGGTCATTTAAGACTGAGGTGAGAAAAAACGTTTTCACCCAGAGAGTTGTGAATTTATGGAATTCCCTGCCATAGAGGGCAGTGGAAGCCAAGTCTCTGGATGGATTTAAGAGAGAGTTCGATAGAGCTGTAGGGGCTAGTGGAGTCGAGGGATATGTGGAGAAGACAGCCACGGGTCATTAATAGGGTACGATCAGCCATGATCACAATGCGTGACAGTGTTGGCTCGAAGGCCGAATGGCCTCCTCCTGCAACTAATTTATATGTTTATATGTTGAAAGTGGTAGTATGTTGCTAAAACTGCGATCCTGGTGCGGAAAATGCGAGGGTGCTGCAAAAAGTGGGAGCTTGGTGCGAAAAGTGCGAGCCTGGATGCGAAAAGTGCGAGCCTGATTGCGAAAAGTCCGAGCCGTCTGCAAAAAATGCAAGCCTGGTCCGAAAAGTGCGAGCTGGTGCGAAAATTATTGGAACCGAGTGCTCGTGCTAAAAGTGCGAACTCGGTAAGAGCTAAATGGGGAATTAGGGGAGGGCACTAATCAATGGGGAATTCGGGGAGCGCAGTATTAAATGGTGAAATAAGGGAGTATTTAGGGATGGCACCAGTTAATGGGAAATTATAGGGAGTAAGGCCCCCCCCCCCCCCCCCACCCGGGACCAGTAAACAGTGGCCCGCAAGCGGCAGCGCATAACAACTCTAAGGCCCCAGTAACCCCGCCAAACCCCTCCAACCTCTCCAAACCCTCAAAACGCCTATCTACGCATCTCTGAAACACCTCCCTAAACCCCTCCAAACCACTCTAATACCCTTCAACCCCTCCAACCCCCGCAAACCCCACAAACCCATCTAACCCCCTACAAACCACTCGAAAATCCTGCAAAACAATCCAAACCCCTGTAAACCTTATTCAAACCCTCCAAAACCATCCAAACCCCTATAATCCTCCAATCCCCTCTAAACCCATGACACCCCTCTAATACCCTTATTGACCCATGTAAACCCCTATAAAACCCTTCTAACCCCCTAAAGCCACACTAAACCCTCCTAAACCCCATCTGAACCCCTCTCCAAAACCCCTTATCTTACCATCCTTCTTAACCCCTCTAAACCCTCCTTAAAGCACTTTAAACGCCCCTCTAGACCCACCTTAAACCACCTCTATTCTCATCTACCACCCAAAACCCATCGAAACCCCTCTAAAACCCTCTGGTTCTCAAACTCCGCTAAACCCCTTTTAACCCCCCCCAAACCCTTTCAAACCACACTAAACCCCTCTAAACACCTATAAACCCCTCCCTTAAACCCCTTCATCTGACCCCTCTACAACCCAAACCAACACTCTAATACCCATACAATCCCTCCAATCCCCTGTGTAAACCTCTTCAAACACCTCAAGCCCCTCCAAACCCTCTAATGCCCACTTAAACACCTCTAAAACCCCCAAACTCCTCTAAATAATTCTAAATCCCTCCAACCCCCTCAAACCATTCTAAACCCCTCTAAAACCCCTCTAAATACCTCGAAATCTCATCTAAACCCCCCATCTAAAAACACTCTAAACCACTCTAACATATCGAAAACCCTCGAAACTACTCTGAAACCCCCTCCAATCCCCTCTAAACCCCTCTAAACCTCTCCAACGCCCCTAAACCACTCTAAACCCCTCCAATTCACTCTGCAGCCATCCATGCTCCTCCAAAACCCCGCAAAACCACGCCAAACCCCAGTAAAACAACTCTAAACCCCTCCAAACCCCCTGGATAAAACCCAGTTTAAAGCCCCTGTATGTAACTCTCATCGAACCCCCCTCTGGACCCCCTAAATTCCCCAAACATATCTAAACCACTTTTAAACCCCTCCAAACAACTCTAACCCACTCCAACCCCCTTGTAAACCGCTCTAACCTCCATCTAAACCGCACCTAAACGCAGCTGAATTACTCTAAACCCCCTCTTATCCCTTCTAGATCACTAAACCGCCTCTAGAACCCATAAATCCCCACAAGCATCTCTAATCCCATCTAAACCATTTTTAACGACTTCTAAGGCACTCTAAACCCCCTTTAGATCCGTTGACAATCCTGTAAACCCCTCTAAACCCCTCCATACCCACTCTGAACCACTCTAGTCCTCAAAACCCCTCTAAACCCCCTCAAGCCCCTCCAATCCCCTCCAAATTCCTCCAAACCCTTCGATATACATACATAGAAACATAAAAACATAGAAAATAGGTGCAGCTGGAGGGCATTCGGCCCTTCGAGCTAGCACAGCCATTCATTGTGATCATGGCTGATCGTCCCCTATCAATAACCCGTGCCTGCCTTCTCCCCATATCCCTTGACTCCACTAGCCCCTAGAGCTCTATCTAACTCTCGCTTAAATCCATCCAGTGATTTTGCCTCCACTGCCCTCTGTGGCAGGGAATTGCATACATTCACTGCTCTCTAGGTTAAAAGGTTTTTTTTCTCACCTCACTCTTAAATTTACGACCCCCTTATTCCAGTCCAGTCCTATTATAATTGTATAGGTTTATATAAGATACCACTCATCCTGCTAAACTCAAAGTGAACACAAGCCTATTCACTGGGCATCTAAACACCTTCAAACCCCTGCACTGACCCCCAAACCGCTGTAAACCCCACTAAACCCTCTAAACCCTCCAAACTCATCTAAAGCCATCTACGGCCCAAGAAAACCCCTCCAACCCCTCAAAACACCAAGCCCCCTATAACCGCACATTCTATGCCAACTCGAAAACCCTCTAAACCCGCCTAACCTCCCTCTAAATCCCTTTAAAATCCTCCAAACCCCCTCTAAACCCCTCTCAACCCACCGAAACCCACTATAGACCCATAAATCCCCCCCCAAACGTCTCTAAACCCCTCATTAACCACCTAAACCCGTCAAAACCCCTCCAAACCCCAATTAATCACCTCTAAACACCTCCGAACCCTCCACAGTCCCTCCAAACCCCTCTTATAGCCACTCTAAACCCCACCTAAACCCAGCTAAAATCCCTCTAAACCCCTCAAAATCACTAAACCCCCTCTGGACCCCCGAAATTCACACACACACATCTCCAAACCTCTCTAAACCCCTCTAAAGCCCCCTTTAAATCCCTCTAACTAATCTAAACACCTCTAAAGTCCCAACAACCCACCCCCTCTAATCCCCTCCAAACCCAAAAGTCCCCCACTAAACTCCCTCTAAAAATATCTCAACCCCTCTAAACATAGTAAACCCACCTAAACGCCCGCTAAACCACTCTGGATAAACCAGCCATATAAGCCCCTCTGGATTCCTCTAACCCCACTAAACCCCTTATAAACCCCCTCTAAGCCCCATACAGACCAATCTAAACACTCTGAACCCCTTCTAAACCCCCTCTGAAGACCTCTAAAGTACTAAACACATTCTAAACACCATTAAACTCCTCTAAACCCCTACAAACCCATCAAAACCCATCAAAACCCATCTAACCCTCTCCAAATCCCTCCAAACTACTCTATATCCATCCAAACACCTGCAAACCCCTCTAGAAACCCATTGAAACACATCGACAGGCCTCTTACCACTCAAAACCCTCTAAACCACTATGTACCCCTCCAAACCCATCTAATCCGCCAGTAAACAGCTATAAACCCCCTTAAGCGCCTGTAATCCCCTCTAAACCATGTAAACGCCTCTAAACGCCCAGCAAACACCTGTAAACCCCACTAAAGCCCCTGTAACCTCCCCAAACCCTTCTAAACCCCCTATAAACGCATCTAAAACACTCGAAACCCCTCCAAACCCATCTAAACTAATATGACCCCTTCTAAACCACTCCAAACACCTCACTCAAAACCCCTCCAAAGCCCTCTAAATCACCTCAAACCCCTCCAAACCATCCTAATCCATCTAAATTCATTTAAACCCCTCCAACCACTCTCCAAAGCACTCTAAATCCCTCCAAACCCCTCCAAACCCCTCCAAACCATATCCTTCCAAATCCCTCTAAATTCCCCCAAACACCTCCAACCCACTTCAACCCCCTGTAATCCCCTCTGAACACCTACATACCCCTCCAAACCCCTCCAATCACCTCTAAATCCCAACAGACCCATCAAAACACTCCAACACTCCAACGACCTCCAAACCCCCCGAAACAGCCTCGAAACCCCTCCAAACCACTCGAAACAGCTCGAAATGCCTCTAATCCCCTCTTAACCACTGGAAACCCCTCAAAACACCTCTACACCACTCAAAACCCCTCTAAACCACTATAAACCCCTCTAAACCCCTCTGAGCCACCTGTAAAAATTTGCAAGCCCATCTAAACCCGCATAAACGCATGTAATCCCCTCTGAATCTTGTAAACGCCGCTAAGCAACTTTAAACCCCCTGTAATCCCTTCTAACTCCCTCTCTACACCTCTAAAACCCTGTAATTCTCTCCAAACACCAGTAAACCTCTATAAACTCCTTAACACCGCTCTAAACCGCGGTTTACCCCTCTAACACCCTATAAACCCCATGGGCCCCGTCTAAACCCCCTCTAAAACCTTCCAACGCCCTCAAAACCTCTCTAAACCCGTATGAAGTCATCCAAACCACTCTAATCCCACCGAAACGCCTCCAGACCCACCCAATCCCGTCCAAACCTTTCCAACCACCACCAAAAAAACCCTAAACCCTCCAATCCCGTCTAAACCCATGTAAACCCCACCAAACCTCTCGAAACCCCTCTAAACCCACAAAACCCTTTATTAACACTCTAAACCCATCGGAACCCACTGAAACACCCCGAAACGCCTCTAAACCACTCGAACCCCCTCTAAACCACAATGAACCCCTCTAAACCACTTGTAAACAGCTCTAACTCCCTCAAAACCTCCCTAAACGACTGTAATCCCATGTGAACCATGTACACGCCTCTTAACAATTGTAACCCCCTGTAAACCCCTGTGAACCCCTGTAAACTCCCTCTAACCACATCTGAAAGCTATAATCATATCTAAACCCCTGTAATCGCACCCCTGTAAACCCCCTGTAAACCCCTCTAAACCCCTGTATATCGATCTAAAGCCCTGTAATCCCTTCTAGACCCAGGTAAACCCCTGCAAACCCATGTAAACCACTCTAACTCACTCTAAACCGTTTCTAAATCACTTATAAACACATCTAACACAATCTAAACCACGTTGAAACCCATCTAAACCTCTCTAAATCCATCAAACCCCCCTCTAAACCTCTTGCAAAGCACGTAAATCCGTCTGAGCCCCTCTATACCTCCTCCAAACGCAAACCCCTCTAAAACCCCTCTAAACCCCTCCAGGAACCTCCTAACCCCTCTAGACGCCTAGACCCCACGAGACCTCTCTAAACCATTCTAAACCCCTCGAAACCACTCGAAATCCCCTTAAAACACCTCTAAAACACTCGAATCCCATTGAAACACCTCGAAACGCCTCTAAAGCAAACTAAACCCGTCTAAACCACTATGAATCCCTCTAAACCCCTCTCAACCCCCTGTAAACAGCTCTAAACCTCTCGAATCCCCCTGTAAACCCCCTGCAAACGCACCGTAAACCCCTGTAACTCCCGCCAAACCCCTCTAAAACCCTGTAATCATATATCATGTAACCCCACTATAAAAAAAAGGAGGGAGAGAGAAATTACAGTCTAGTTAGTCTAACATCTGTAGTGGGGAAAATGCTAGAGTCAGTTATTAAAGACGGGATAGCAGCACATTTGCAAAGTTGTGAAATCATTGAACAAAGTCAACATGGATTTATGAAAGGTAAATCATGTCTGACGAATCTTATAGACTTTTTCGAGGATGTAACTAGTAGTGGATAAGGAAGAACCAGTGGATGTGTTACATCTGGACTTTCAGAAGGCTTTCGACAAGGTCCCACATTGGCGATTAGTATGCAAACTTAAAGCACACGGTATTGGCGGTTCAGTATTGATGTGGATAGGGAACTGGCTGGCAGACAGGAAGCAAAGGGTATGAGTAAACGGGTAAATGAGTAAATGGCAGGCAGTAACTAGTGGGGTACCGCAATACACAGTGCTCGGACCCAGGCTATTTACAATATACATTAATGATTTGGACGAGGGAATCGAATGCAACATTTCCAAGTTTGCGGAGAAAAGTTTGCGAAGCTGGGGGGCAGTGTTAGTTGTGAAGACGATGCTAGGAAGCTGCAAGGTGACTTGGATATGTTGGGTGATTAGGCAAATGCACGGCAGATGCAGTATAATGTGGATAAATGTGAGGTTATCCACTTTGGTGGTAAGAACAGGAAAGCTGACTATTATCTGAATGGTGGCCGATTAGGGAAAGGAGAAATGCAACGAGACCTGGGTGTCAAGGTACACCGGTTATTGAAAGTAGGCAGTGATGAAAGCGAATGATAAATTGGCATTCATAGCAAAAGGATTTGACTAAAGGAGCAGGGAGGTTCTACTTCAGTTTTATAGGGCCTTGGTGAGATTACACCTGGAGTATTGTGTACAGTTTTGCTCTCCTAATGTGAGGAAAGACATTCTTGCCGCAGAGGGAGTATAGATACGGTTTATCAGACTGATTCCTGGGATGTCAGGACTTTCATATGAAGAAAGCCTGGATAGACTCGGCTTGTACTCGCTAGAATTTAGAAGATTGATGGGTGATCTTATAGAAACTTACAAAATTCGTAAGGGGTTAGACAGGTAGATGCATGATGATTGTTCCCGATGTTGGGGAAGTCCAGAACACAGGGTCACAGTTTAACGGTAAGGGGGAAGTCATTGGGACCGCAATGAGAGTGGTGAATCTGTGGAATTCTCTGCCACAGAAAGTAGTTGAGGCCAGTTAATTGTGTATATTTAAGAGAGAGTTAGATCTGAGAGAAGGCAGGTAAAGGATAATGAGCTGGATGATCAGCCATAATCATACTGAATGGCGGTGCAGGCTCGAAGGGCCGAATGGCCTACTCCTGCACCTATTTTCTATGTTTCTATGATTCTACATCCCTCTAAACCCCTCTCACCCCCGTCTAAACCCTCTAAACCCCCTGCAAACCTCTCTAACCCCCCAAGAAACCTCAAAACCCCTCTAAACGCCTATAATCCCCTCTAAACCCATTCTAAACCCCCTCTAAACCCTAACAAACCCCCACCAAATCCCTCTAAACCCCTCTGAACCGCCTATAAACCCCTGAAAACCAATGTAAACACCTGTAACGCCGTGTAAATCCCTATGAAATCCCCGAAATCCCTCAAAACCCCCTCAAAACCCCTCTAAACCGCTCTAAACCACCTCCAAACCCCACTAGTCCGCACAACCACAAAACTCCTCAATCCCGCTAAACCCCCATAAACCCTCTCTATACCCTTCTAAACCCCACTGAACCCCCTCTAAACCCCGCTATACCCCTCTAAATGTCGTCTAAATCCCTGTAAACCGTCTAAAATCATCTAACATCCCTCGAAACCCCTCTAAGCCCCATCTAATCCACTCTAAAGCACTGTAAAACTCTCTAAACACCCCCTAACTTTATCTAACCTCCCTATTAATCCCTCGACCAGTCATCTAACCCCCTCTAATCCCCTCTACACCCCGCTAAACCCCTCTATACCCATCTAGCCCCCACTAATCCACTGCAAAACCACTTCTAAACCCCATCTAAACCACCTATAAACCAACGAAACGCACCTATTCCCCACTTAACCGCCTCTAAACACCTTGTAACCCCGCTCAACCCCTCTAAACCCCTCTAAACCCCCTCTAAACCCCCTGTAAACAACTAAACCACCTATATCCCCCCAAACTGCTATAAACCCCTCTAAATCGATTCTAAACCCTCCATACCCATTCTAAATCCACTCTAATCCCCTTTAAAACCGATATGAATCAATCTAAACCCTACTAAAGCCCCTCTATATCCATGTAAACCCCATGTAAACCCTCAAACCCATTCTAAACCCCTCGAAACATAAACTCCTCTCGCCCCCTTTATACTATTGTAACCACCTCTAAACACATCTAAACCCCTCTAAGTCCTCGCTCAAAACCTCTAAACCGCTCAAAGCCCCACTACAACCCCTCTAAACCCCTCTCTAAATCCCCTATTCCAACCTAAACTCCGTTAAGCACCCCCTAACCCCCACTAAACGCCTCTAAACCACTTCTAAACCCATCGAAACCTCTCTGAACGCCCTCTACCTCTCTCAATACCCCTCCGGGCCCCTCTGAACCCCTCTAAACCCGTCTAAACCCCACGAAACACCCTCTGAATTTCTAAAAACACCTATAACCCCTCTAACCCGCAGTAAACCCTTACTAAACCGCTCTAAACTCGTCTAAACCCACCTCTAAACCCTCTTTAATCCCCTGTATATCGTAAACCCCTCTAAACCCCTCTAAACCCATCTAACCCACTCTAAAACACTTCTAAACCCCTCTAAATCCCCTCTAAACCCCTCTCATCACCCTCTAAACCACGCCAAACCCCCTCCAGTCTTCTGACCCTATCTAATCCCTCTAAACCCCCCTAAATCGACTCTAATCACATCTAAACCCCTATAAACGTCCTATAAATCCCTCTAAACCCCTGTAAAACCCCTCTAAACCGCATCTAACTCACCTAAACCCGTCAAAACCCCACTAAACCCCTCTAAACCGCTTCTAAACAACACTAACACCATCTCAACCCCTCTAAACGCCCCAGAAACCCCTATAAACCACTCCGAGCTCCTCTAAACCCCTCTAAACGACTTCTAAACAACTCTAAACCACTCTAAACATCCTATAAAACCCTCTAAACCCCTCTATACCCCTCTAAACCCCTCTTGTCCAGCTGCAAATCCCTTTAAATACCCGCAATCGTCATCTAAACCCCTCTAAACCCCTCTAAACCCCGTCGAACCCACTCTAATCCCCCCATAAACCCATGGAAACCTCCCTAAACCCCTTTAAACCCCACTAAATCGCCTTTACAACCCCCAGAACCCCTCTAAACCCTATCCAAACCCCACTAAACCGCATATAAACCATCTATAAACATATCTAACCCATTCTAAATCCCACTAAACCCGCTCTAAATCGCACAAAACGCCTCCAAAACCCTTCTAGTCCCATCAAATCCCTCTAAACACCATATGAACCCCCCAAACCACCCGAAATCAACTTATCGAAACCCCTATAAACCTCCTATAAATCCATTTACACCCATCTAAACCCACTCTAAACCCCTAAAAACGACTGTAAACCATTGTAAACCCCTCTAGATACCTGCTAAACCCATCTAAACCCAGCTAAAGCACTCTAAACCCCTCTAAACCCCTCTAAACAACGTCTAGCCCCATTAAACCCTGCTAAAACCCTCTAACCACCTCTAATCCCTTTTAAGTACCTTCTAAACCACTCTAATCCCCACTGTACCACAAAACCTATCTGAACCCGCTCGAAATCCCTCTAAACCTCATTAAACCTCAACTGAATTCCTCAAAACAGTTCTAAACCGCAACCTCCCCTAAACCCATCTAAACCCCGGCAAATTCCCTCTAAAACTCTCTATACCCACTATAAACACATATGAACCACTTTTAAATCCCTCTATACTCCTCCAAACCTATCTAAACACATTATAACCTCTCTAAACACATCAAAACCACTATAACTCCTCGAATTCCCCCTAAACACCATCGCACCCACTCTAAACGCCCTTTAAACCCCTGTAAACCACTGTCAAACCCTCTAAACCCCTCTAAACCCCCCAAACCCCTCTAAACACCTCTGAACACATCCAAACCCCTCTAACCCCTCTAAACGTATCTAAACCCCTCTAAACCCGCTAAACCCCTCTAATCCGCAGAACACCGCACTAAATCCCTTCTACATCCCTCTAAACCCCCACTAAACCCTCCAAACACCCTCTAAACCACCTCTAAACCCCCTCTAAACTCCCTCTTAACCCCCTCTTAGCCTCACTAAACGCCCTCTAAGTCCATCAAAACGCATCTATAACCCTTCTAACACCATCTAATCCCTCTAACTCCATAGTAACCCCTCTAAACCACCCACTCTAAATCAACTAATCTAAGCGCATCTAAACCCCGATAAACCTCCAACAAAACCCCTCTAAACCACCTCTAAACCCATGGAAATCACTGTAACCGCTTTAAACCCCTCTAAACCCCTCCAAACGCCCAGTAAACCCCTCTAAACACCTTGAAACCTCCTCTAAACCCCTTGAAACCTCCTCTAAACACCCACGAAAAACAACGCTAAAACCCTCTAAACCACTCTAAACATTATCTAAACGAATCTAAACAAATCTGAACCCATATAAAATCCCTCTAATCACCTCTGAATACCCTTTAACCCACTAACCCCTCTAAACCCCTCTCAAACCCTCTAAACCCTTTAAACCCCTCTAAAACCTCTCTAAACTCACCTAAACCCAACAATACCCACAAAACCTCGCCCGACCACCTCGAATCCCCTCTCTAAGCCCAATCTAATCCCTTCTAAATCCTGTCTAAACACTCTAAACCACTATAAACCATCTCTAAACTTATCTAAACACCCTTTAAACTCCTGTAATCCCTTGTAAACCCCTCTCAACAACTCTACCGCCCTCCAAACATTTCTAACCATCTATAAACCACTCTAAACCCCTGTTACCCTCCTTTAAACCCATATAAACGCATGTAAACCCCTCTAAACCCATCGAAACCTAAACACATCTAAACCCATCTAACTCCTCAAAACCCCTCTTACCCCCACTAAACTCCCGCTAAATCCCTCAAAACACATCCAAACCCCCCTGAACACATGTAAACCACTTTGAACTGCCTCTAAACCACTCTAAGCCGCTCGAAACGCATCTAACCCCATCTAGTCAGCTAAACCCATCTAAACCCCAGATAAACCGATCTAAACCACGCTAAATACCATCTGAACACTCTAGACCCGTCTAGACACTCTAGACCCTCTCCAGACTGCCCTCTAGACCCCTCTAAAAAACCCCTTCTAAGACCGATCCAAACGCTCTAAGCCGCTCTAACCCATCTAGACCACACCTAACCCCCCTCGAAACCCTTTCTATACCAATGTACGCCCATCTAAACCCATTTAAACCTGGTCTAATCCCCTGAAAATCTCCCGCTACACACCCTCTACCCTTCTAAACGCCTACACATCCTCTATCCCTCTACACCCCATCTAAATCACTCTAAACTACACCGAACCTCCTTTAGACGCCCTGTAATCCACTATAAACCACTGTAAACCCAATGAATCTCTCTAAACCTTTCAAACCCGCCTTACCCATTTATCCCTCTCTTAACCCCACTAAACCCACTCTAAACCAAATCTAAACACGCTCTAAACCCCTTTAAACTCCACTAAACCCTCTCTAAATCCCTCGAAACGCCCCATAAACCCCCCCTTAAATCCCCTTTAAACCCCTCTAAACCCCTTGCAAACCCTTGCAAACCCCTCTAAACCCTCTCCAAACTGTAAACCCATATAAACCCCACTAACCCAGCTCTAAATCACTCAAAACCTCTCCAAATCATCTAATCCGTCCTCTAAATCCCACTACACCCAATTAAACCCCCTCTAAACACCCTTAACCATACTAAACCCCCTCCTAAACCGCTCCAAACCCCCTCGAAACACATTATAAAACCCTCTAAACCCGTCTAAACCCCACTAAACCCCCATTACATACCTCAAAATGCCTCTAAAGCCCTAATCCCCCATCTAATCCCTCTGAACCCCATATAAACATCTCTAAACCCCCCTAAAACAACACTAAAACACTCGAAACCCCTCTAAGCTCTAAATCCTTCTGACCCCCCTCTAAAATTCCTTCTGAACCCCTATAATCCCCTAAAAACACCGATATAACACCTATACACTCCTAAACCTCCTCCTAACCCCACTAAACCACCTTGAAATCCCACACCCCCCACTAAACCCCTGATAGCTCCCTCTAAATCCCGCTAAATCCCATCTAAGCCCCCCTCTAAACCCCCCTATAACCCTTTAATCCCTCTCTAAACTGCTCGAAACCCCTCTAAACCGCTCATCCCACACTAAACTCTAAACCCCGCTAAACACCATCATACCCCGTCTAAGCCCCTCTAAACTCCCTAATTCCCCTATAAATCACTCTAAACACCACTAAATCCCCTCTAACCCACAGCACACCCCCATAAACCCCCTAAACACCCCCAAACCCGTCTAAATCCCCTAAACCCATCTAAACCCCTCTAACCCAACTGCATCCCCTCTAATTCCCTCAAACCACTTCTAAACCATCCGAAAACCCTCTAACCCATATAAACATTTAAACCCCTCCATACCGCTCTAAACCCCTCTATATCCATCCAACCCTCTATAAACCCTTATAAACCCCACTAAACCCCTCTTAACCCCACTAAACTACCTCTAAATCCCACTAAACCCCTCATATCTGCCTCTAAATCCCGCTAACCCCCTTTAAAGCCTCCAATCCCTCTCTAATCCCCCCAAACCCCACTAAACCCCTTCTAACCCCCTACGAACCTCTCATTCCACACTAAACACTCTAAACTCCGCTAAACACACTCATACTAAATCCTCAAACACCCTCATACCTAAGCCCCACCTCTAAAACGAACTAAACCCCTCTAAATAGCTCAAACCCCCAAACACCCTATCTAACCGCATTAATCCCCTCTAAATCCCTTCTAAACTCCTCTAATACTCCCTAACCCCCTCAAACTCCCCCAAAGCACTATAAACCCCTCAAAACTTTTCTAAACACCTCTTACCCACTCTAACACCACCTAAACCCCAATAAGCCCGCTCTAAATTGCTGAAAGCCCCACTAAACCTCCTCTATACTTAGAAACAAAGAAACATAGACATTAGATGCAGGAGCAGGCCATTCGGCCCTTCAAGCCTGCACCGCCATTCGATATGATCATGGCTGATCATCCAACTCAGTATCCTGTGGCTGCCTTCTCTCCATACCCCCTGATCCCTTCAGCCACAAGGGCCACATCCAACTCCCTCTTAAATATGGCCAACGAACTGGCCTCAACTCCCTTCTGTGGCAGATAATTCCACAGATTCACCACTCTGTGTGTGAAAAACGATTTTCTCATCTTGTTCCTAAAATACTTCCCCCTTATCCTTAAACTGTGACCCCTTGTCCTGGACCTCCCCAACACCGGGAACAATCTTCCTGCATCTAGCCTGTCCTACCCCTTAAGACTTTTGTAAGGCTCTATGCGATTACCACTTAATCTTCTAAATTCCAGCGAGTACAAGCCAAGTCTATCCAGTATTTCTTCATATGGTAGTCGTGCCATCCCAGAAATCAGTCTGGTGAACCTTCTCTGTACTCCCGCAATGTCAAGAATGTCTTTCCTCAGATTAGGAGACCAAAACTGTACGCAATACTCCAGGTGTGGCCTCACCAAGACCCTGTTCCACTGCAGTAGAACCTCCCTGCTCTTGTAATCAAATCCTTTTGCTATGAATGCCAACATAAGCACGCTTTCTTCACAGCCTGCTGCACCTGCATGCCTACTTTCAATGACTGGTGTACTATGACACCGAGGTCACGCTGCATCTCCCCTTTTCGTAATCGGTCACCATTCAAATAATAGTCTACCTTCCAGTCTTTGCCACCAAAGTGGATAACCTCACATTTATCCACATTATACTGCATCTGCCATGCATTTGCCCACTCACCCAGTCTATCCAAGTCATCCTGCAGCCTCCTAGCAACTCCTTCTCACAGCTAACACTGCCCCCCAGCTTCGTGTCATCCCGCAAACTTCGAGATGTTGCATTTAATTCCCTCGTCCAAATCATTAATATATATTGTAAATAGCCGGGGTCCCAGCACTGAGCCTTGCGGCACCCCACTAGTCACTGTCTGCAATCCTGAAAAGGACCCGTTCACTCCTACTCTTTGCTTCCTGTCTGCCAGCCAGTTCTCTATCCACATCAATACTGAACCACCAATACCGTGTGCTTTAAGTTTGTATACCAATCTCTTGTGTGGGACCATGTCGAAAGCCTTCTGAAAGTCCAGATACAACACATCCACTGCTTCTCCCTTATCCATTCTACTAGTTACATCCTCAAAAAAATCAATAAGATTCGTCAGACATGATTTACCCTTCCTAACTCCATGCTGATTTTGTCCAATGATTTCACCACTTTCCAAATGCGCTGCTATCCCATCTTTAATAATTTACTCTAGCAGTTTCCCCACTACCGATGTTAGACCGATGTTCACCAGTCTGAAGAAGGGTCTCGACCCGAAACGTCGACCAGTCTGAAGAAGGGTCTCGACCCGAACGTCGCCTATCTCCTTCGCTCCTTAGATGCTGCTGCACCCGCTGGGTTTCTCCAGCTTTTTGTGTACCACCGATGTTAGACTAACTGGTCTGTGATTCCCCGTTTTCTCTCTCCCTCCCTTTTAAAAAAAAGTGGGGTTACATTAGCTACACTCCAATCCGCAGGAACTACTCCAGAATCTAAAGAGTTTAGAAAAAATATCACTAAGGCATCTGCTATTTCTGGGGCTACTTCCTTAAGTACCCTGGGATGCAGCCTATCTGGCCCTGGGGATTTATCGGCCTTTATCTATTCAATTTACCCAACACCACTTTCCGGCTAATCTGGATTTCACTCATTTCCTCCATCTCATTTGACCCTCGATCCCCTGCTATTTCCGGCAAATTATTTATGTCTTCCTTAGTGAAGACAGAACCAAAGTAGTTATTCAATTGGTCTGCCATGTCCTTGTTCCCCATGATCAATTCGCCCGGTTTCTGCCTGCAAGGGAACTATCTTTGTTTTAACTAATCTTTTGCGCTTCACATAGACACATAGAAACATAGAAATTAGGTGCAGGAGCAGGCCATTCGGCCCTTCGAGCCTGCACCGCCATTCAATATGATCATGGCTAATCATCCAACTCAGTATCCTGTACCTGCCTTCTCTCCATACCCCCTGATCCCTTCAGCCACAAGGGCCACATCCAACTCCCTCTTAAATATGGCCAACGAACTTGCCTCAATTACCTTCTGTGGCAGAGAATTCCACAGATTCACCACTCGCTGTGTGAAAAACGATGTTCTCATCTTGTTGCTAAAAGACTTCCCCCTTATCCTTAAACTGTGACCTTGTCCTGGACTTCCCAACATCGGGAACAATTTCCTGCATCTAGCCTGTCCAACCCCTTAAGAATTTATTTTTTTTTTTTGTAATTTTTTTATTTTTTTTTTTTTTTTTATTTTTTGTCTCTATGAGATCACCCCTCAATCTTCTAAATTCCAGCGAGTACAAGCCGAGTCTATCCAATCTTTCCTCATATGGAAGTCGTGCCATCCCAGGAATCAGTCTGGTGAACCTTCTCTGTACTCCCTCAATGTCAAGAATGTCTTTCCTCAGATGAGGAAACCAAAACTGTACGCAATACTCCAGGTGTGGCCTCACCAAGACCCTGTACAACTGCAATAGAACCTCCCTGCTCTTGTACTCAAATCTTTTTGCTATGAATGCCAACATGCCATTTGCTTTCTTCACAGCCTACTGCAACTGCATGCCTGCTTTCAATGACTGGTGTACCATGGCACCCAGGTCTCGCTGCATCTCCCCTTTTCCTAATCGGTCACCGTTCAAATAATAGTCTACCGTCCTGTTTTTGCCACCAAAGTGGATAACCTCACATTTATCCACATTATACTGCATCTGCCATGCATTTGCCCACTCACCGAGTCTATCCAAGTCATCCTGCAGCCTCCTAGCATCCTCCTCACAGCTAACACTGCCCCCCAGCTCCGTATCATCCGCAAACCTCGAGATGTTGCATTTAATTCCCTCGTCTAAATCATTAATGTATATTGTAAATAGTTGGGGTCCCAGCACCGAGCCATGCGGCACCCCACTAGTCACTGTCTGCCATCCTGAAAAGGACCCATTCACTCCTACTCCACATATCTATAAAACTTTTGCGGTCAGTTTTTATGTTTCCTGCCAATTTTGTTTCATACTCCATTTTCCCTTTGCTAATTAAGCCCGTTGTCCTCCTCTGTCGGTCTCTGAATTTCTCCCAGTCCTCTGGTAGGTTGCTTTTTCTGGCTAATTTGTACGCTTCATCATTTTCTTTGATACTGTCCCTGATTTCCCTCGTTATCCACGGATGCGCCACCTTCCCTGATTTATTCTTTTCTCATACTGGGATGAACAATTGTTGTAGTTCATCCATGCAGTCTTTAAATGCCTTGCATTGCATATCCACCGTCAACCCTTAAGAATCAATTGCCAGTCGATCTTGGCCAATTACGTCTCATACCTCAAAGTACCTTTCTTTAAGTTCAGGACCCGTGTTTCTGAATTAACAATGTCGCTCTCCATCCTAATGAAGAACTCAACCATATTATGGTCACTCTTGCCCAAGGGGCCACGTACAACAAGGCTGCTAACTAACCCTTCCTCATTACTCAATATCCAGTCTAGAATAGCCTGCTCTCACAATCGTGGTTTCCTCCACATGATTGGCTTAGAACTCTATCCCGCATTAAAATTTCCAAGAAAATCATCTTCCTACAGCACCGTGCCAATTTGATCACCCAATCTATATGTAGATTGAAATCACCCATTATAACGGTTTTACCTTCGTTGCACATCATTTCTAATTTCCTGTTTTGAAGCCATCCCGGGGGGGGGGGGCCCCAACTTCACTACTACTGTTAGGTGCTTGTACACAACACCCACTAGCGTTTTCTGCCCCTTAGTGTTTCCCTGACATCACACCATATCGGATTCCACATCCTCCAAGCTAATGGCATTCTTTCTGTTGCGTTAATCTCCTCTCTAACGCAACAACGCTAACCAATACCACCCTCCTTTTCCTCTCTGACTATCTTTCCTGAATAATGACTATCCTGGATGTTCAGCTCCCAGCCTTGGTCACCCTGAGCCTATACCCATCTACACCCTCTAAAGCCCCCCGAAAAACCTCCCTCTGAACCCTCCAAACCACCTAATACCCATCTTAAGTTCACAAAACCCCCTAAACCCATTCTAAAACACGTTCTAAACAGGCAAACCCCATCCTAAATCCTTCTAAGCCCATATAAACACAATTTGAATCCCTATAAACCCACTAATAATCCCCCTAAACCCCACTAAACCCTTCTAAATCGCTGAAAACACATCAAACCCCCTGTAAAACCCTCCTTAAATCCATTTATAAATGCCTCGAAACCTCTCTGAACGCCCCTTGCGTTCCGAAAAGCCACCTCCTAAGCACTATACTACCCCTTAAAAATTTTATAAACCCCTCTGAACCCGCTAACCCAGCCCCAATTACCCCCTCTGAAATTCCTAAAAACCCACTAAAACCCCCTTTAAACGCGCTTTAAAGCCCCCTAAAGCCCACAAAAAAAGCCCCCTATAAACCCTCTAAATTTAACCATACCCCTCTAAAAACACCTCTAAATTCCCCAATACTTATCTCTCTACCCCCCTTTAAAACGCCATGCCAACCACTGTGACCCCCCAAACCCTTCATAACCCATCTAAACACATCAAAACCGCACAAAACCATCTCTAAACCCGTCTACACCCACAAAACCCCTCTAAATCCCTCAAACAAACTGCTAAATTCCTGAAAACCCCTCTAACCCCGCTATGCCCCCTTCGAAAACCCCTCTAAAACTCCCACGAAACCCCCTCTGTATTCCACACACCCCCTCAAACCTCCTCTAAACCCTTTCTAAAAGTCCCCTCCAATGCCCCTCTAAATCCCACTGACCTCTTAAACACCTCTAAATCCCTCAAAAGCTCACCAAACCCCTATAAAACTCTCCTTATACCCCCTCTAAATGCCCTCTAAACCCCCTTTCAACCCTGTTAACCCATCTAAAAAAAAAAAAAAAAATAAAAAAAAAAATAAAAAAAAAAAAAACTAAACCCCTCATAAACCCTTGCCTAAACCTATAAACACCCCTCTAAAACTCTAAACCCTCTAAAACCCCTCTCAGACCCCTCTTAACACCACTAAACCTCCCTCTAAATTCCTCAAAACGTATCTAAACCACAAAACCCATCCATCCCACATAACCTACTGATGTAACTATAGCGTGGAAAGGGAAACCAAGTGGATTTGGTATAACTGGATTTCCAGAAAGGCTTTCGACAAGGTCCCACATAAAGAATAGTAATCAGAACTTAAAGCCTATACGTATTAGGGTTCAGTATTGGATGTGGATCAGAACTGGCTGTCAAACAGTAAGCAAATAGTAAGGAAGTAAACGGGTCCTTTCACAATGGGCAATGCAGTACTACGGGGTACCGCGGCATCATGCTGGGACCCCAGCTATTTACAATATATATTAATTATCGGATGATGGAATTGAACGCGAATATCTCCAAGATTGCGATGACACTAACTGGTGGGCAGTGTTCCTGTTGAGGAGGATGCAATACTGCAAAGGTGACTTGGATAGGCTGGTGAGTGGTCAAATGATGGCAGCTTCAGTTTAATGTGGATAAATGTAGGTATCCACTTTGGTGGCAAAAACAGAAAGCAGACTATTAATTAAATGGTGCCGATTATGAAAAGGGAGAATGCAGCGAGACCTGGTGCCAGGTACACCAGTCATTGAAAGTAGGCATTCAAGGTGCAGCAGGCATTGAAAAAGCGAATGGTATGTTAGACTTTCATAGCAAAAGGATTTGAGTACAGGACCGGTAGGTCTACTTCGAGTTGTACAGGGTCTTGGTGAGACCCACCAGGAGTATGGCGTGCAGTTTTGGTCTCTCAAATCCTTGCGGAAGGACATTATTGCCATAGAGGGAGTGCAGAGAAGGTTCACTCAGACGATTCCTGGAGTCAGGACTGTCTTATGAAGAAAGACATGATGAAGACTCGGTTTATACACTCTGGAATATAGGAGATTAAGATGGATCGTATAGAAACTTACAAAATTCTTAAGGGGTTTGACAGCAAGAGCTGCATGAAGATTGTTCCCGAATGTTGGGGAAGTCCAGGACAAGGGTCTCAGCTAAAGGATTAAGGGGGAAATCCTTTTAAGAACCGAGATGAGTAATAATTTCTACACACGAGAGTGGTGAGATCTCAGTGAACTCTCTGCCACAGAGGGTAGTTGAGGCCAGGTAATTTTCATTTGCTAAAATAAAAGAGTGCTTATGGATTGGCCCATGTTGCCTAAGGGGAATCAGAGGTCTGAAGAGAGAGGCAGGTAGGGATACTTAGTTGGATGAATCACATGATCATATTGAATTGTCGGTGCAGGCTCGAAGCGCTGAATGGCCAACTCCTGCACCAAATTTCCCTATGTTTCCTTATTTTCTAATGTAACCTCGTAACACCTCCCAAAATCCCCTTAAGCGCAAGTCCTAAAAGCCTCCAAACCCCTCTAATCACTCTAAACGGGAGTAGGCGGGGGATGACGTCGAGGCCTCGCAATGCGCTTTTTTGAAGAGGCCGGGCGGGCAGGAGAGAGCGGGGGAGTAGATGGGGAGGAGAGAGCCCCGACTGGAGAGTAGCCCCTACTAATCTGCCGGGGCTCTAAACCCCAT
>JAVHYY010000817.1:0-20000 GCA_035221665.1 Okamejei kenojei
GACACACCCCTCTCCTCCCCACCCAACCCGCCCCCCATTCCTTCCGCAAACTCCCTCTTTTTTCCCTACTGTCCGCCCTTCCTTCTTCGTCGCCTATACAAGTCTCTGCTTCACTAGCCCCCAGCTACCACCCACAATCGCATGTGTGTCCATCCTAATCTTCCAAGTCATTTTTCACCAACAAATTTTTGCCCCAAAAGACTCTTTTTTGGATGGCCTTCGGGTCTGTACTAGCCCCAGCCACCGCCCACACTCATGTGTTGTCCATCCTGATTGTCCATTGTAATTTTTCACCGATACATTTCTGCGAAGCCACCTGTGTGTGTGTGTGTGATGACCAATTTTAATAAATTGTGTTTTTTTGGGTTAGTAAAAATCACTGTGGACTATTTCTATATTAGCAGAACAGTGAAATTGATTTGAATTACCCAAACAAAAAGGCAATTTTCTTTCCGTGGCTCTGCCCCGCCCCTCCTCCCTTCCGGAGGTCCTCCGGGCCTCAGTGTGCGACGCGAATAATATTATACGGCAGGTTTGCTGTGTTGTGATTGGGAAGCCTTGTCATTGATTCATTGTAAGAAAATTGTAAATCACTTTAATAACAAGCAAAGCAAGCAAGCCAACCAAGTTAGTTTTTAAAAAGTACAAATTAATTAATTAAAATGTTCCACCCTTGCCCCGTAGCTTGCTGGCCCCTCGGAGGCCACGTCTCAAGCAAATAGGACATTTCACCAGCATTCCTTTGATTGTGTTTTGTATGCTTTCTGCAAGACCCCCGTGGCTGTCTGGCTGGCTGGCTGGTGCTGAATAACTTTCTCTCCTTTGGTTGAAATCTAGGGAAAGAAAAAATGTAAAAAAAAAAAAAACGTTGTTCAATAATGCAATAATGATTTGCACACATCCCACTAGTGCATTGAACCTTTTTGAGCCAAGTATTGTGAAGAAAGAGAAATAAATGCAAAAATCTCTCACTTGTTTTCCCCTTTGTAAACTGCAGGCTTTTTGGCTTAGCTCCCTCTTTCTCATGTGTTGTGGGTTTTGTTTTTTGTTTTTCTCAATTAAATGGTTTTTTTTTAAAATGTACAAAATTTCTTTTCATCCTGGCCAAGGTCTCTGCTGGACTCTCGGGCACAAGTCGCAAGCAGAATATGTCGACAATTCTTCAGTTTTTCTTTTGCATGTGGTTGGCTTTCTCCAAGTCCATTGGGCTGGCTGCCGCATGGCCTGCTCCCTAGCACCTAAACCGACTTTTCTATGTTTCTTATGTTTCTAACATCCAAAACACTGTTTAGGAACCTGTATAATCAATCAACCAGAGATTGTTGGAGATTTGAAAAAAAAAAATAATTAAGAAAGAGCAGGTCATTAGTAGAGGGAGAAACACCACTCACTATTTGTAATTTTTGCAACCTGCGAGAGCAAATAATTTTAAAATAACTTTAAAAATGGATGCCTTTTGGCAAGTGGGCCTCCCCAATAGCGAGATGTCTTCCTCGATTTAAGGGTGACCAGGACCAAAATGTACGCATACTCCAGGTGTGGTCTTCCCAGGGCCCTAACACCAGCATAAGGACCGCTCTCTCTCTCTCTTCTCTTCCTCTTTCTCTCAAGAAAACAGGCTTTTGTTTTTGAGGCCAGAACAGAAATACAGACAGGGTTTGAACGCTATAAAAAGCATATATAGTCCCGAGAGAAAGTGACTTTAATCTCCCGACCCCCTTTGGTCCACATCTCCTCGCCTTTCTCTTTCTCTCTCTCTCTCTCTCTGTCTGTCCTCCACTCCACCACGGGACACACACCACACTGACACACTATGCTCTTCACTCTCTCTCTCTCTCCACTCTTCTGTGTTGGCTTGTCTGTCTGTCTGTCTGTCTGGTCTGTCTGTCTGTCTGTCTCTCTTCTGTCTCAAGACCTGGTTCTCTTTTTGCACGAAATTAATGACACTGGTTAAAAGCTTGAAGCTAAGGCCAGGAAAAATGAGACTTTCTCTCCGGTCCTGTGTCTGCCCCTTCCCTCTTTACCATCTCTTCCTGCCCCCCTCTCCTGCCCCCTTCCGTCCTCCTGCCCCCCCCCCTTCCCTCTCTCTCTTCTCTCTCCTCTCTCTCGCTCTCTGTTATCTCCTCCCTCTCTCTCTCTCCTCTCTCTCTTCTCTCTCTCTTTGTCTCTTCTCTCTCTCTCTCCCCTCCTCTCTCTCTGTATCTCTCTCTCCTTCCCCTCTCTCTCTCCTGTATCTCTCTCTCTGTATTTTCTCTCTCTCTCGCTCTCTGTGTATCTCTTTTCTCTGTCTCTCTCTCATGTCTCTCTTTCTCTCTCTCTCCCTCCCCTCTCTCTCTCCCCCCCCCTCTCTCTCTCTCTCTCTCTGTGTATCTCTCTCTCCATCTCTCTCTCTCTCTCCCCCTCTCTCTCTCCTCTTCTCTCTCTCTCTATTCTCTCTCGGTGTGTGTCTCTCCTCTCCTCTCTCTGTGTCATCTCTCTCTCTCTGACTCTCTTCTCTCTCTCTCTTCTCCTCTCTGTGTTCTCTTCTCTCTTCTCTGTGTCTCTTATCTCTCTTCTCTCCCCCTCTCTCCCTCTTCTCTCTCTCCCCCCCCTCTCCCCCCCACTCTCGCATCCTCCTTCAGTCTACAACGTTGCCTGGGTTCCAGCAACAAAAGTTACAGAGAAAGGTTTGAACAAGTCAGGTTAGGGTCAGAGGTTAAGGGGGGACTTGATTGAGGTCTTTAAAATGATGAACGGGCATGGACAGACAGAGTTGACGTGGATAAAAGCTTTTCCCATTGAGGGGAGGCAAGATTCAAACTAGAGGGCATGACAGGAGAATTAAGGGACAGAAGTTTAGGGGTAACATGAGGGGAACCTCTTTACTCAGAGGGTGGTGGCTGTGTGGAATGAGCTTCCAGCACAAGAGGTGGAGGCAGGACTCGATATTTTAACATTTAAAAGTAAAGTGGATAGGTATATGGACGTGAAGGGGATGGAGGGGTACGGTCTGAGTGCAGGTAGATGGCTTTTTTACAGGGAGCTGGGAAATACCGGCTTTACAGGGTGCTGGACACGGGATTTTTGGCCCCAAAGATGTTTTTAGATGGCCACTCGGCCCCAGCAGGGTCTGTACTAGCCCCTATCCACTGGGCCTGGACACTGGAATTTGAGGGGGAAGGACACTGGCATTGCTTGGTGCTGGACACTAGCTGTTCAGGGAGCTGGGGAACCGGCTTTACAGGGTGCTGGACACTGGATTTTTGGCCCAAATATGTTTTTACCCCCCCCCCCCCCCCCCGATGGCCACTCGGGCCCAGCAGGTCTGTATAGCCCCTATCCACTGGCTGGACTGGAATTTGAGGGGAGGACACTGGCATTGCTTGGTGCGGGACACTAGCTGTTCAGGGGGAGCTGGACAGTGTTTTTTTTCAGGGTGCTGGACACTGGATTATGAGGGGGAAGGACACTGGCATTGCTTGGTGCTGGACACTAGCTGTTCAGGGAGCTGGGAACCGGCTTGCAGGGTGCTGGACATGGATTTTGAGGGGGAAGGACACTGGGCATTGCTTGGTGCTGGACACTAGCTGTTCAGGGAGCTGGGAACCGGCTTTGCGGGGTGCTGGACACTGGGTTTTGGGCCCAAAGATGTTTTAGATGGCCACTCGGCCCCAGCAGAATCTGTACTAGCCCCTAGCCACTGGCTGGACACTGGATTTTCAGGGGGAAGGACACTGGCATTGCTTGGTGCTGGACACTAGCTGTTCAGGGAGCTGGACACCGACTTTACAGGGTGCTGGACACTGGATTTTTGGCCCCAAAGATGTTTTAGATGGCCACTCGGCCCCTGCAGGTCTGTACTAGCCCCTTATTCCACTGGCTGGACACTGGATTGAGGGGGGGAGGACACTGGCATTGCTTGGTGCTGGACACTAGCTGTTCAGGGAGCTGGACACTGGCTTTTCAGGGTGGCCGGACCACTGGGATTTTTGGCCCCCAAAGATGTTTTTTTGATGGCCACTCGGCCCCAGCAGGTCTGTACTAGCCCCTATCCACTGGCTGGACACTGGAATTTTGAGGGGGAAGGACACTGGGCATTGCTTGGTGCGGACACTAGCTGTTCAGGGGAGCTGGACAGTGTTTTTTCCAGGGTGCTGGACACTGGATTTTGAGGGGGAAGGACACTGGCATTGCTTGGTGCTGGACACTAGCTGTTCAGGGAGCTGGGAACTGGCTTTACAGGGTGCTGGACACTGGGATTTTTGGCCCAACCCCAGATGTTTTTAGGATGGCCACTCGGCCCCAGCAGGTCTTGTACTAGCCCTATCCACTGGCTGGACACTGGGAATTTGAGGGGGGAGGACACTGGCATTGCTTGGTGCTGGACACTAGCTGTTCAGGGAGCTGGACACTGGCTTTTCAGGGTGCCGGACACTGGATTTTTTGGCCCCAAAGATGTTTTTGATGGCCACTCGGCCCCAGGCGGGTCTGTACTAGCCCCTTTCCCACTGGCTGGACACTGGGAATTTGAGGGGGAAGGAACACTGGCTTTGCTTGGTGCGGGACACTAGCTGTTCAGGGGGCTGGACAGTGTTTTTTCAGGGTGCTGGACACTGGATTTTGAGGGGGAAGGACACTGGCATTGCTTGGTGCTGGACACTAGCTGTTCAGGGAGCTGGGGAACGGCTTTGCAGGGTGCTGGACACTGGGTTTTGGGGCCCCAAAAGATGTTTTAGATGGCCACTCGGCCCCAGCAGGGTCTGTACTAGCCCTAGCCACTGGCTGGACACTGGAATTTGAGGGGGAAGAACACTGGCATTGCTTGGTGCGGGACACTAGCTGTTCAGGGGAGCTGGACAGTGTTTTTTCAGGGTGCTGGACACTGGGATTTTTTGGCCCCAAAGATGTTTTCAGATGGCCACTCGGCCCCAGCAGGTCTGTACTAGCCCTAGCCACTGGCTGGACACTGGATTTCGAGGGGGAATGACACTGGCATTGCTTGGTGCGGGACACTAGCTGTTCAGGGGAGCTGGACAGTGTTTTTTTCAGGGTGCTGGACACTGGATTCTGAGGGGGGAGGACACTGGCGTTGCTCAGTGATGGACACTAGCTGTTCAGGGAGCTGAACACTGACTTTCCAGGGTGCTGGACACTGGATTTTTAGCCCCTGACAGGGTTTTATATGGCCGTTCGGCCCCAGCAGGCTGTACTAGGCCCCTGACACTGGCTGGGACACTGGATTCTGAGGGGGAAAGGACACTGGCGTTGCTCAGTGATGACACTAGCTGTTCAGGGAGCTGAACACTGACTTTACAGGGTGCTGGACACTGGATTTTGGCCCCCTGACAACTGTTTTTAGATGGCCGTTCGGCCCCAGCAGGCCTTGTACTAGCCCCTGGACACTGGTGGACACTGGATTCTGAGGGGGAAGGACACTGGCGTTGCTCGCTGCCTGATACTAGCTATTCAGGGAGCTGAACACTGACTTTCTAGGGTGCTGGACACTGGATTTTTGGCCCTGACAGGTTTTTAGATGGGCCGTTCGGCCCAGCAGGCCTGTACTACTAGCCCTGGACACTGGCTGGACACTGGATTTTTTGCTGAGGGGGAAGGACACTGGCGTTGCTCGGTGCTTGATACTAGCTATTCAGGGAGCTGAAACACTGACTTTCGGGGTGCTGGACACTGGATTTTTAGCCCCGACAGGGTTTTTATATGGCCGTTCTGGCCCCAGCAGGCCCGGCCCCGTACTAGCCCCTGGGACACTGGCTGGACACTGGATTCTGAGAGGGGGAAAGGACACTGGCATTGCTCAGTGATGGACACTAGCTGTTCAGGGAGCTGAACACTGACTTTCCAGGGTGCTGGACACTGGATTTTTGGCCCCTGACATGTTTTTAGATGGCCGTTCGGCCCCAGCCAGGCCTGTACTAGCCCCTGGGGACACTGGCTGGGACACTGGATTCTGATACTAGGGGGGGAAGGACACTGGCGTTGCTCAGTGATGGACACTAGCTTGTTCAGGGAGCTGAACATGACTTTACAGGGTGCTGGACACTGGATTTTTGGCCCCTGACATGTTTTTAGATGGCCGTTCGGCCCCAGCAGGCCTGTTACTAAGCCCCTGGACACTGGCTGGGACACTGGATTCTGAGGGGGAAGGACACGGGCATTGGCAATGCTCGCTGCTTGATTACTAGCTATTCAGGGAGCTGAACACTGACCTTTACAGGGTGCTGGACACTGGATTTTTTTGGCCCCTGCAGGTTTTTAGATGGCCGTTCGGCCCCAGCAGGCATGTACCTAGCCCTGGACACTGGCTGGACACTGGCAATTGAGGGGGAAGGACACTGGCGTCGCTCGTGATGGACACTAGCTGTTCAGGGAGCTGAACACTGACTTTTACAGGGTGCTAGGGACACTGGATTTTTGGCCCCTGACAGGGTTTTAGATGGCCGTTTGGCCCCAGCAGGCCTGTACTAGCCCCTGGGACACTGGCTGGGCACTGGATTCTGAGGGGGGAGGAACACTGGCGTTCGCTCAGTGATGGACACTAGCTATTCAGGGAGCTGAAACACTGACTTTACAGGGTGCTGTTCACAATGGCTGTTTTGGCTGACAGGGTTTTTAGATGGCCGTTTGGCCCAGCAGGCCTGTACATCCCTGGGACAACTGGCTGGACATGGATTTCTGAGGGGGAGGACACTGGCGTCTGATGGACACTAGCTATTCAGGGAGTGAACACTGACTTTTCAGATGGCCCACTGTTTTTTAGATTGGCGGCCCCAGCAGGCCTGTACTAGCCCTGGACACTGGCTGGACACTGGCAATTGAGGGGGAAGGACACTGCGCGTGCTCAGTGATGGACACTGAGCTGTTCAGGGAGCTGAACACTGACTTTACAGGGTGCTGGACACTGGATTTTTGGCCCCCTGACAGGGTTTTTAGATGGCCGTTCGGCCCCAGCAGGCCTGTACTAGCCCCTGGACACTGGCTGGACACTGGATTCTGAGGGGGAAGGACACTGGCGTCGCTCAGTGATGGACACTAGCTGTTCAGGGAGCTGGAACACTGACTTTACAGGGTGCTGGACACTGGATTTTGGCCCCTGACAGGTTTTTAGATGGCCGTTCGGCCCCAGCAGGCCTGTACTAGCCCCTGGACACTGGCTGGACACTGGATTCTGAGGGGGAAGGACACTGGCGTTGCTCAGTGATGGACTCTAGCTGTTTCAGGGAGCTGAACACTGACTTTCCAGGGTGCTGGACACTGGATTTTTGGCCCCCCTGACAGGTTTTTTTAGATGGCCGTTCGGCCCCAGCAGGCCTGTACTAGCCCCTGGGACACTGGCTGGACACTGGATTCTGAGGGGGGGAGGAGGACACTGGCGTTGCTCAGTGATGGACACTAGTGTTCAGGGAGCTGACATGACTTTTACTGACACTGGATTTTTTGGCTAGAATGGCAGGGTGCTGCCCCTGGACACTGGCATGGATTTTGTTTTGGCCCTGGGATTGATACTGACTCAGGGTGGATCCAGGGTGCTTGGATTTTACAGGTTTTTTTTGATGGCCGTTCGGCCCCAGCAGGCATGTACTAGCCCCTGGACACTGGCTGGACACTGGCAATTTGAGGGGGAAAGGACACTGGCGTCGCTCAGTGGGATGGACACTAGCTTTCAGGGCCTAGCTGAACATGACTTTACAGGGTGCTGGGACACTGGATGAAACACTTTTGGCCCCTGACAGGGTTTTAAGATGGCCGTTTGGCCCCAGCAGGCCTGTACTAGCCCCTGGACACTGGCTGGGCACTGGAATTCTGAGGGGGGAGGACACTGGCGTCGCTCAGTGATGGGACACTAGCTATTCAGGGAGCTGAACACTGACTTTACAGGGTGCTGGACACTGGATTTTTGGCCCTGACAGGGGTTTTAGATGGCCGTTTGGCCCCAGCAGGCCTTGTACTATCCCCTGGACACTGGCTGGACACTGGATTCTGAGGGGGAGGACACTGGCGTCGCTCAGTGATGGACACTAGCTATTCAGGGAGCTGAACACTGACTTTACAGGGTGCTGGACACTGGGATTTTTTGCCCCTGACAGGTTTTTAGATGGCCGTTCGGCCCAGCAGGCCTGTACTAGCCCTGGACACTGGCTGGACACTGGCAATGAGGGGGAAAGGACACTGGCGTCGCTCAGTGATGGACACTAGCTGTTCAGGGAGCTGAACACTGACTTTAGGGGGGGGATGCTGGACCACTGGATTTTTGGCCCTGACAGGGTTTTAGATGGCCGTTTGGCCCCAGCAGGCCTGTACTAGCCCCTGGACACTGGCATGGACACTGGATTCTGAGGGGGAAGGACACTGGCGTCGCTCAGTGATGGACACTAGCTGTTCAGGGAGCTGAACACTGACTTTACAGGGTGCTGGACACTGGATTTTTGGCCCCTGACAGGTTTTTAGATGGCCGTTCGGCCCCAGCAGGCCTGTACTAGCCCCTGGGACACTGGCTGGACACTGGATTCTGAGGGGGAAGGACACTGGGCGTTGCTCAGTGGATGGGACACTAGCTGTTCAGGGAGCTGAACACTGACTTTCCAGGGTGCTGGACACTGGATTTTTGGCCCCTGACATGTTTTTAGATGGCCGTTCGGCCCCAGCAGGCCTGTACTAGCCCCTGGACACTGGCTGGACACTGGATTCTGAGGGGGGAAGGACACTGGCGTTGCTCAGTGATGGACACTAGCTGTTCAGGGAGCTGAACACTGACTTTACAGGGTGGCTGGACACTGGATTTTTGGCCCCTGACATGTTTTTAGATGGCCGTTCGGCCCCAGCAGGCCTGTACTAGCCCCTGGACACTGGGCTGGACACTGGATTCTGAGGGGGAAGGACACTGGCGTTGCTCGCTGCTTGATACTAGCTATTCAGGGAGCTGAACACTGACTTTCCAGGGTGCTGGACACTGGATTTTTTGCCCCTGACAGGTTTTTAGATGGCCGTTCGGCCCCAGCAGGCATGTACTAGCCCCTGGACACTGGTGGACACTGGCAATTGATGGGGGAAGGACACTGGCGTCGCTCAGTGATGGACACTAGCTGTTCAGGGAGCTGAACACTGACTTTACAGGGTGTGGACACTGGATTTTTGGCCCCTGACAGGGTTTTAGATGGCCGTTTGGCCCCAGCAGGCCTGTACTAGCCCCTGGACACTGGGCTGGGCACTGGATTCTGAGGGGGGGGAGGACATGGCGTCGCTCAGTGATGGACACTAGCTATTCAGGGAGCTGAACACTGGACTTTACAGGGTGCTGGACACTGGATTTTTGGCCCCTGACAGGGTTTTAGATGGCTGCGTTTGGCCCCAGCAGGCCTGTTACTATCCCGCTGGACACTGGCTGGACACTGGATTTCTGAGGGGGGAGGACACTGGCGTCGCTCAGTGATGGACACTAGCTATTCAGGGACGCTGAACACTGACTTTACAGGGTGCTGGACACTGGATTTTTTGCCCCTGACAGGTTTTTAGATTGGCCGTTCGGCCCCAGCAGGCCTGTACTAGCCCCTGGACACTGGCTGGACACTGGCAATTGAGGGGGAAGGACACTGGCGTCGCTCAGTGATGGACACTAGCTGTTCAGGGAGCTGAACACTGACTTTACAGGGTGCTGGACACTGGATTTTTGGCCCCTGACAGGGTTTTAGATGGCCGTTTGGCCCCAGCAGGCCTGTACTAGCCCCTGGACACTGGCTGGGGACACTGGATTCTGAGGGGGGGAAGGACACTGGCGTTGCTCAGTGATGGGACACTAGCTGTTCAGGGAGCTGAACACTGACTTTACAGGGTGCTGGACACTGGATTTTGGCCCCTGACATGTTTTTAGATGGCCGTTCGGCCCCAGCAGGCCTGTACTAGCCCCTGGACACTGGCTGGACACTGGATTCTGAGGGGGAAGGACACTGGCATTGCTCGGTGCTTGATACTAGCTATTCAGGGAGCTGAACACTGACTTTACAGGGTGCTGGACACTGGATTTTTGGCCCCAAAGAGGTTTTTAGATGGCCATTCGGCCCCAGCAGGCCTGTACTAGCCCCTAGCCTGACACTGGATTTTGAGGGAGAAGGACACTGGCATTGCTCGGTGCTTGATACTAGCTGTTCAGGGAGCTGAACACTGACTTTACAGGGTGCTGGACACTGGATTTTTGGCCCCTGACAGGTTTTTAGATGGCCGTTCGGCCCCAGCAGGCCTGTACTAGCCCCTGGACACTGGCTGGACACTGGATTCTGAGGGGGAAGGACACTGGCATTGCTCGGTGCTTGATACTAGCTATTCAGGGAGCTGAACACTGACTTTACAGGGTGCTGGACACTGGATTTTTGGCCCCAAAGAGGTTTTTAGATTGGCCATTCGGCCCCAGCAGGCCTGTACTAGCCCCTAGCCTGACACTGGATTTTGAGGGGAGAAGGACACTGGCATTGCTCGGTGCTGGACACTCGCTGTTCAGGGAGCTGGACACTGGCTTTCCAGGGTGCTGGACACCTGGATTTTTGCCCCCAAAGAGGTTTTTGGATGGCCGTTCGGCCCTACAGGTCTGTACTAGCCCCAGCCACTACCCACCCTCATGTGTGTCCAACCTTATCCATTCCATGTCATTTCTAACGGATTTTTGCCCAAAATGACTTTTGGATGGCCCTTCGGCCCTACAGGTCTGTACTAGCCCTCAGCCACTACCCACCCTCAGTCCACTACCCACCCAAGTCCATCCTAATCTTCCATGTCATTTTTTCACCGCTTTTTGCCCCAAGACTTTTTTGGGATGTCCCTTCGGGTCTGTACTAGCCCCCAGCCACCACCCGCTTCTCCTGTGTGTCCATCCTGATCGTCCATGGTCACTTCTCACCGATTTCTGCTAGCGCACCTCTGTGTGTGTGTGAGGTGACCAATTGTTAAAAAAAATTGTGTTTTTGGGTTAGTAAAATCAATGTGGACTATTCTTATTAGCAGAACAGTGAAAATTGATTTGACTTACCCAAAAAGGCAATGTTCTTTATAGTGGCCGGCCGGCGGCCGCCCCCTCCCTCCCTCCCGGAGGCTCATCCGGCCTCATGTGCGCGACGAGAATAATATTCATAAGTCAGGTGTGCTGTGTGATTGGAAGAATTGTCTTTTTATTTCATTGTAAGAAAAATTGTAAATCACTTTAATAAAAAGCAAGCAAGAATTTTTTTTTTTATTAAATGTACAAATGAAATGTTCAACCCTTGCCAGTAGCTCTGCTGGACTCTCGGGCCACAGCCTGAAGCAAACGGGGACATTTCACAGCATTTTTGGCATTGTGTGTTGCTTTCTGCAAGACCACGTGACTGTCTGGATGGCTGGCTGCTGAGTACACATTTCTCTCCTTTGGCGAAATCTGGGGAAAAAATGTAAAAAACGTGTCAATAATGATTTCGCACACATTCCTACAAGTGCATTGCAACCTTTGAGACAAGTATTGTGGAAACTAAATTCAAAAATCTCTTGTTTTCCCCCTTTTACAATTGCAGGCTTTTGCATTAGCTCCCTCTATCTCTGTGTGTTTTTCACATTAAAATGGTTAAAAATATGTACAAATTAATTTTTCCCCCTTGCAATGTCTCTGCTGGACTCTCGGGCCACAGTCTCATCAAGCAGAATATGTCGACATTTCTCAGTTTTTCTTTGCATTGTGTGTGCTTTCTCCAAGTCCATGTGCTGGCTGCAGGACTGGCTGCTGAATACACATTTCTCTCATTCGGACGAATGCCTGGGGAAAAAAAATGTAAAATAGTCTCAATAATTTTTGCACACATCCCTACAAGTGCAATTGCTCCTTTGAGCAAAGTGCTTTCAAAAATTAAATCGATTTTACCCGTTTTCTGCTTTTCTGTAAGTCCGTGGCGTGGCTGGCTGGCTGGCTGGCTTGCTGCAGGCTGGCTGCTGAATACACATTTCTCTCATTCGACGAAACCTGGGGAAAAAATGTAAAAAAAGTCTCAATTAATTTTTACAACATCCCTACAAGTGCATTGCATCCTTTGAGCAAAGTCTTTTCCAAATTAAATCGAATTTACCCGTTTTTCCATCTTTTAGTAACCGGCTTTCCGTGTGTGCGCGCCTCTCTCTCTCTCCCCCGCTGAATCCCCAGATCCCCGGGACTCGCACCACACACTCTCTCGGCTCTCTCTCGGAGTCAAAGTCCAGGGGGGGGGACCCGCTCTCAAATCTCTCCTTTCTGCAAAAATAAACATTTTTCAAAAATTCTTTTTTATGCACGACCTCCACCTCCGTCCCCACAACAAACCACACTCATTTTCACCAGCACTCCCGGCTTATTCACCACACCACACCCATCCCATCCATTCCCATCTTGACAAAGTATTAAATAAAGTCTTTATTTAACAACATTTTTTTTTTTCTTTTCAACCGCTACCGGCATTGCAACCAGCCTCTCTCGCTCCGTACACTTTGCCCGCTCTCCCTGCCCTCTTTCGCCATGCATTTCTCTCTCTCACACAACGCGCCGCCCGCCGCGCACAGTTTGCACCATTTTTCAACCCATCAACATTTTTCTACCGATCGATCGATCCATTCCATTCGACCCCACCGATCCTACCTTACCTGACAGCATCACTTCACTTCACCGCCGGCCCGGCCCGGCCACTCTCAGCCCGCCGCCGCCGCCGCCTCGGCATCATCGCTCCGTCTCTCTCCCTCTCTCTCCCTCTAGCGCAGCTCCCACCTCTGCGCCAGCAGCACACACACACTGACCAACATTCACACACAAACCACCTTGCCACGCCCTCCCCTCCCTTCCCATTGGAGACAGGCAGGCAGGTGGGTGAGAGCAGGAGGAGCTGGACGACGAGCTGCCTGCTGGAGGAGGAGGGGGAGGAGGAGGAGGAGGAGGAGGAGGAGGAGGAGGAGGAGAGTTGAGAGTGTGAGGAGTGGACACAGGACAGGACAGGGCAGGACAGGACAGGACAGGAGAGGCTTTTCAGGGTGCTGGACACTGGCTTTTTAAGGCTGTGGGCAAAGGTCCACAGCCCAGTCCAGTCCACCTTCAAACTGCCCACCCACAGCCCTCACCTGAGAGGGGCCCCCCTTGCAATTTGCCATTGCCTGCCTTCCTTGCTGAGTGAAACGGATTGAAGCAACTCACACACACCAACCACATCAGCTGGACACTTGCATCTGATGGAGTTTCAAACAATATCCCCTTCCCAATAGCCGCTCCCAATTTCCATCCCACAGTATCCATCGCCACAATTCACAGTCTTTGGAGTTTCTCAATCAATTCCCTGATTAAATCACAGCCTGTCTGTCTGTCTGTCTGTCTGTCTGTCTGTCTGTCTCAGCAGGGATTTCACTCACTCGGCTGGCTGATGTCATCTGTTTGCGAATAATTTCAAAATCTCCATTTTTTAAACTGTTGAAACTTCACTGCCCGGTGGGTGGGGACGGAATTGGTATAAAATCTCCAGGAATGTTCTGCCACAGCATTTCATTCCGAGACATTACCGTTAGCTCACACGTCACTGGGCAGAGATCATGTTGGAAAAGTATAGGCAATATTTAGACGTGCAGAAAATCCTGTACGTGATCATTGCTGCCCTTGGAAATCCTGGTAAGTGAGCAGAACAATTCAAGTTTTATAAAACTCCATCCGTGTGTTAACTGGTTTTGACCTGATTCTGATCATGTTACAAGTTCCCAACTGAGGATCGTTATACAAGAAATGTGAAGAATATCAATCCTCTCAGTGAAATATTTTTGAATTAACGCTGTGATTTTTTTATCTTCAGACAGCCGAAACTAGCCCTCTTTTTCTCTCACTGCTGCCGGCCGGGACCACTAGAATGTTGTTCTTGCCTTCAGTCGCACCTTGCCCACAGTTGTCCCAGTGCTCGGGACAGGTAGGCCGGCAGGCAGGCAGCTCTCCGGCACGGTGTGACTGGGAGAGAGGGGTTCACATTGTGAACTTCACTGTGTCTGAGTTATTGATCAGAGTGAACACCCGCTCCTGTGGACACTGTGGAGTCTGTCTGGTCTGTCTGTCTGTCTGTCACAGTCGGATTCCACCCACAGCCTGTTGGTCAATAATTGGATCCATCTCCTGAACCAGTGGCCGCGGATCTACCGGCGTGTGTGTGTGTGTTGTTACTGAACTGAACTCACTGTGGAATGAATCCATTAACGGAGCCACTCTGCTGCCGGATTCCATGTTGTCCCTGCCTTCCCTCTGGATCCCTCCTCGTCCCCATCAGATGCCGAGTTCCCGGAGCCCTGGTTAAACGCGGCCGGTCACTTAAATCTGTGTAAGCCGCCCCGTCAGAGACTGTGAGCAGCAGCAGGGTTAACTACAGAAAGGACCATTGCGCCTATTGTAGCGGGTGGCTGCTCGTTCCCTCCCCGCCCGTTCTTTACCCCGCCAACCCGCCCGTCGCCTTATCTCTGCTCCCCTGAGAGGGGCAGAGATAGGGGAGAGAGAGGGGAAGAGAGAGATGGGAGAATGAGAGAGGGAGGAGGAGAGGAGGGAGAGAGAGATGGGAGAGAGAGGGGGGAGAGGGAACAAGAGAGAGAGGGGGAGCGAGAAAGAGGGAGGAGAGGGGGAGAGAGGGGGGGATAAAGGGGAGAGAGGGGAGAGAGAGAGAAAGGGGAGTGACAGAGAGAGGGGGTGAGGGGATGAGAGAGAGGGTGGAGAGAGAGGGCAAGATAGAAAAGGAGGAGATAGAGAGTGAGGGGGAGGGAGAGGGGAGAGAGAGGGGGAGATAAAGGGTGGAGAGAGGGAGAGGGAGAAAGAAGGGAGAGAGAGCGAGGTGAGGTAGAGGGCGAGAGCGGGGAGAGAGGGGAGAGAGGGAGTAGAGAGAGGGGAGTGACAGGGAGGGGGGGGAAGAGAGAGATAGGGAGAGGGTGAGAGCGAAGGGGAGAGGTGGAGAGAGAGGGGGAGGTTGAAGGGGAGAGAGAGAGGGGGAGAGAGAGTGAGAGGGGAGGGAGAGAGAGGGGGGAAAAATAGATTGGGAGAGAGAGGGGGAGGATAGGAGAGAGAGAGAGAGAGAGAGAGAGAGAGAGAGAGAGAGGGGGGGGGAGGGGGAAAGATAGTTTTGTGACGGGGAGAGAGGGGGGGGGAGAGAGAGAGGGATAGAGAGAGAGTGTTGTGTATTAGGGGGGAGTGGTGTGTATGAGGGGGAGAGAGGGGTGTGTATGAGGGGGTATAGAGGGTGTGTAAGAGAGGGGGGAGAAATAATTTTATTGGCCAAGTATTCACATGCAAGGAATTTGCCTTAGTGCATTTTCTAGTGCTTGTCGACTCTTACTCCAGCTGGTTTGAGGTTGATCAGCTTCACTCTCTATCTTCATCTGCTGTCATCCAAAAGCTGCGCCGCCACTTCGCTACTTTTGGGTCCCCGGCCAGCCCGCAGTCGGACAACGGCAGTCAATTCACCAGCGCTGAGTTCCGTGCTTTTGCTGATCGCTGGAAGTTCCGTCACTACTCCAGCAGCCCCGAGTACCCGCAAAGCAACGGCCTGGCTGAGCGCACGGACCGCAGTGCTAAAGGATTGCTGGATTCCTAGCCCTCCTGAACCTCCGCAACATCTCCCGCGACCATACCCTGGGTTCCCCAGCTCAGCGCCTCATGTCCCGTGTTACACGGCCTCTGATCCCAGTGACACAGCAGTCGCCTGCTCCCTCCGTTCTTAAACCTGCCACGGTCCGGAGACGCATCGCCCACAAACACCGCATCCAGAAGCGCTCCCAGGACAAGTCCAGCCGTGTCCTCCGTCCTCTCTTTCCTGGCCAGGCCGTCCGCATGCGGTCTGCCTCCGGCCACTCCAGTCTCGCCATTGTTGTCGGTTCTGCTGGCTCCCCTCGTTCATACCTGGTCAACCACGATGGTACGATCTAGCGGAGGTCTCGTCAACACCTCCGGCTGGTGAACGAGCCTCGTCCCCCTCCGGCTGCTCCGTATGCCCCCCCTGTGCCAACCTTGCCGCCTCGTACCGTGCCCACCTTGCACAGTCCTCCTCCCTCTCGGCCCTCTCCGGTGCATCCTCCCGCTGCGCTCCCTGGTTCTCCGGCCATCTCGTCTCCCCCCTCTCCATCCTCTCCGCCGCCTCCGTCACCCCGGGGTTCTCCTGTCAGCGACTCCCCTCCTGCCCGGGCGCCGGTCCCTCTCGTTCCCGTTGGGGGAGGATGTGATGGCGAGGTTCGGACCCGGTCTGGTCGCCTGGTCAAGCCGCCGGATCGCTATGGGGATTACGTGTGATTTTGTGTTCCTGTATTACTGCTGTTTACTCTCCCTTAGCGCATGAGACGTGGCCGCCCTGTCACTGCTCGTTGTTTTGTTTTTATACAGGAAGGCTGTAGATGATATGTGTGTACACCTTTAACAGTAGAGACGCAGCCCTTGCCAACCACTCCCCCACCAGCCAGTATAATTGTGACCTTCCCACCCATAGCTCTCTCTCCAGTGTCCGTGACTGACCACGTGCAGCTAGGGCAGTGATGTGTGTGTATAATTAATAAAGTTGTAGTAACGATGCATCGGTGTATGCGTGGATCCTTTACAGTGCTCCGCCCGCAAGTGACAACGACATACAGTGACAGACAGAAAGAGAGAGGGGGCAGGGGAGAGAGTGGGGAGGGGGAGAGTGGGGGGGAGAGAGGGGGAGAGAGATAGGTAGGGAGAGAGAGGGGGAGAGATAGGTGGGGAGAGGGAGAGGGGGAGAGAGATAGGTAGGGAGAGAGAGGGGGGAGAGAGGGGGAGAGAGGGAGAGGGGAGGAGAGAGAGAGGGGGCAGAGGAGAGAGGTAGGTAGGGAGAGAGAGGGGGAGAGATAGGTGAAGAGAGGGAGTGGGGGGGGAGAGAGAGGGAGCGAGAGAGAGGGGGGAGAGAGGGGAGAGAGAAAGGTGGGGAGAGGGAGAGAGGGAGGGGGGGCGAGAGCGGGGGGAGAGACCATGACGGGGGGAGAGAGGGGTGTGTATGAGGGGGGTGTGTAGTGGTGTGTAAGAGAAGGGGGAGAACGAATGAATGTTCATTGGCCAAGTTTTTACATACAAGGAATTTGCCTTGGTGCTCCGCCCGCAAGTGACAATGACATACAGTGACAGACATAAAGAGAGAGGGGGAGGGGGAGAGTGGGGGGGGAGGGGAGAGGGAGAGGGGGGGGGGGAGAGTGGGAGGGAGAGGGAGGGAGAGAGGGAGGGGGAGAGGGGGAGATGGGTAGAGAGAGAGGGGCAGAGTATGAGGGGAGAGAGAGAGAGAGGAGAGAGAGATAAAAGGAGAAAGAGAGGGGGAGTGAGGGACTGGGAGAGTGATGGGGAAAGAAACGGGGAGAGTGAGAGAGAGCGAGAGCGAGACAGAGAGAGGGGGAGAGAGAGGGTGTATGAGGGTGGTGTGTATAGACGGGGCTGACAAGGGAAGTCAGGGACAGAGTCAAAATAAAGTACAACGTAGCAAAGATGAGCGGGAAGCAAGAGGATTGGGTGATGTTTAAAGAGCAACAGAAGATAACTAAACAGACAATACGGGGAGATAAGATGAGGCACGAAGGTAAGCTGGCCAAGCATATAAAGCAGGATAGTAAAAGCTTCTTTAGGATTGTGAAGAGGAAAAAATTAGTTCAGACCAAAGTTGGACACTTGAAGACTGAAAAAGGTGAATTTATTATGGGGAACAAGGAAATGGCAGATGAGTTGAACAGGTACTTTGGATCCGTCTTCACTGAGGAGGACACAAACAATCTTCCTGATGTACTAGTGGCCAGAGGATCTGGGGTGACGGAGGAACTGAAGAAAATCCACATTAGGCAGGAAATGGTGTTGGCTAGACGGATGGGACTGAAGGCTGATAAATCCCCGGGGCCTGATGGTCTGCATCTCTTTATCTTTGTGCGTTTCGTTCTCTCTCTCTTCTTTCAATCGTTTTAGATTCAATTTAATGTTTTGCGCTCCGAGCTCTTGTTTTGTTTAAAAGTGTCGTTTAGGCCCGGTCTCCGTCCGAGCTGGATGGAGAGGGGGAACGAGAAAGGAGGAGGGGACGAGAGGAGGGAAAAAAACTTATTAGCTCTCTCTCTCAAGAAACAGGCTTTTGAGGCAAGAAATCACAGACAGGGGTTGAAAGCCTAAAAAGCTAGGCCGGGAATGAGACTTTCATCTCCCTACCCACTCTCTACATCTCTCCTGCCCCCTCTCTCTCTCTCTCTCTCTCTCTCTCTCTCTCTCTCTCTCTCTCTGTGTCCGTCCCACCACTGGGACACACTATCTCCCTCTCTCTCTCTCTCTGAATAAAAACATTATTTTTAAATATCCAAACTGTTTTGGAACCTGGAAAGATACACCAAACCTGGTTGGAGATTGAAATATATTTTAATTAATAAAGAGCAGTCATTTAGTAGAGAGAAACACCACTCGCTATTTAATTTAAAAATAATTTTAAAATGGATGCCTTTGGGTCAAGCTGGGCTCCCTCAATAGCAAGAATCTCCGAACCACAACTGTATGTAATTCTCCAGGTGTGCTCTCACCGGGGGCCCTGTACAAACTGCAGAAGGACCTCTCTCTCTCTCTCTCTCTCTCTCTCTCCATCCGTTCAAAAAAACAGGCTTTTGAGGCCAGAAATTAATGACACGGGTTTTAAAAGCCTGAAAAGCTAGGCCGGGAATGAGACTTTCTCTCCAGTCCCCCTCGTTACATCTCTCCTGCCCCCCCCCCCCCCCCACCTCTCTCTCTCTCCCTTTCTTTTTTTGGATGGCCCTTCGCCTATACAAGTCTGCACTAGCCCCCAGCTACCACCCAATCTCATGTGTGTCCATCCTAATCTTCCAAGTCATTTTTCACCAATTTTTGCCCCAAAAGACTTTTTTGGATGGCCCTTCGGGTCTGTACTAGCCCCCAGCCACCGCCCACACTCATGTGTGTCCATCCTGATTGTCCATGTAATTTTTCACCGATTTCTGCGAGCGCACCTGTGTGTGTGTGAGATGACCAATTTTAATAAATTGTGTTTTTGGGTTAGTAAAATCAATGTGGACTATTCTATATTAGCAGAACAGTGAAAATTGATTTGAATTACCCAAAAAGGCAATTTTCTTTATAGTGGCTGCCCCCGCCCTCCCTCCCTCCCGGAGGCTCATCCGGCCTCAGTGTGCGACGAGAATAATATTCATAAGGCAGGTGTGCTGTGTGATTGGAAGAATTGTCTTTTATTTCATTGTAAGAAAATTGTAAATCACTTTAATAACAAGCAAGCAAGCAAGCAAAAAGTTTGTTTAAAATGTACAAATTAAATGTTCCACCCTTGCCAGTAGCTCTGCTGGACCCTCGGGCCACAGTCTCAAGCAAATAGGACATTTCACAGCATTCCTTTGCATTGTGTGTTGCTTTCTGCAAGACCACGTGGCTGTCTGGCTGGCTGGCTGGCTGCTGAATACACATTTCTCTCCTTTGGTGAAATCTAGGGGAAAAAATGTAAAAAACGTGTCAATAATGATTTGCACACATCCCCACAAGTGCATTGCAACCTTTGAGCCAAGTATTGTGAGAAATAAATGCAAAAATCTCTTGTTTTCCCCCTTTTTAAACTGCAGGCTTTTGGCTTAGCTCCCTCTCTTGCTCTGTGTGTGTGTTTTTCACATTAAAATGGTTTAAAATGTACAAATTAATTTTTCCATCCTTGCCAATGTCTCTGCTGGACTCTCGGGCCACAGTCGCAAGCAGAATATGTCGACATTTCTCAGTTTTTCTTTGCATTGTGTGTTGCTTTCTCCAAGTCCATGAGCTGGCTGCCGAATGGCCTGCTCCTGCACCTAATTTCTATGTTTCTATGTTTCTAACATCCAAACACTGTTTAGGAACCTGTAAACAAACACCAGAGATTGTTGGAGATTGAAAAAAAAAATAATTAAGAAAGAGCAGTCATTTAGTAGAGAGAAACACCACTCACTATTTAATTTTTGAACCAGCGAGTGCAAAATAATTTTAAAATAATTTAAAAATGGAT
>JAVHYY010000817.1:22500-47041 GCA_035221665.1 Okamejei kenojei
TGTTCAGGGGAGCTGGACAGTGTTTTTTCAGGGTGCTGGACACTGGATTTTGAGGGGGAAGGACACTGGCATTGCTTGGTGCTGGACACTAGCTGTTCAGGGAGCTGGGAACCGGCTTTACAGGGTGCTGGACACTGGATTTTTGGCCCCAAAGATGTTTTTAGATGGCCACTCGGCCCCAGCAGGTCTGTACTAGCCCCTATCCACTGGCTGGACACTGGAATTTGAGGGGGGAGGACACTGGCATTGCTTGGTGCTGGACACTAGCTGTTCAGGGAGCTGGACACTGGCTTTTCAGGGTGCTGGACACTGGATTTTTGGCCCCAAAGATGTTTTTAGATGGCCACTCGGCCCCAGCAGGTCTGTACTAGCCCCTATCCACTGGCTGGACACTGGAATTTGAGGGGGAAGGACACTGGCATTGCTTGGTGCGGGACACTAGCTGTTCAGGGGAGCTGGACAGTGTTTTTTCAGGGTGCTGGACACTGGATTTTGAGGGGGAAGGACACTGGCATTGCTTGGTGCTGGACACTAGCTGTTCAGGGAGCTGGGAACCGGCTTTGCAGGGTGCTGGACACTGGGTTTTGGGCCCCAAAGATGTTTTAGATGGCCACTCGGCCCCAGCAGGTCTGTACTAGCCCCTAGCCACTGGCTGGACACTGGAATTTGAGGGGGAAGAACACTGGCATTGCTTGGTGCGGGACACTAGCTGTTCAGGGGAGCTGGACAGTGTTTTTTCAGGGTGCTGGACACTGGATTTTTGGCCCCAAAGATGTTTTTAGATGGCCACTCGGCCCCAGCAGGTCTGTACTAGCCCCTAGCCACTGGCTGGACACTGGATTTCGAGGGGGAATGACACTGGCATTGCTTGGTGCGGGACACTAGCTGTTCAGGGGAGCTGGACAGTGTTTTTTTCAGGGTGCTGGACACTGGATTCTGAGGGGGAAGGACACTGGCGTTGCTCAGTGATGGACACTAGCTGTTCAGGGAGCTGAACACTGACTTTACAGGGTGCTGGACACTGGATTTTTGGCCCCTGACATGTTTTTAGATGGCCGTTCGGCCCAGCAGGCCTGTACTAGCCCCTGGACACTGGCTGGACACTGGATTCTGAGTGATGATGGACTAGCTGTTCAGGGAGCTGAACACTGACTTTACAGGGTGCTGGACACTGGATTTTTGGCCCCTGACATGTTTTTAGATGGCCGTTCGGCCCCAGCAGGCCTGTACTAGCCCCTGGACACTGGCTGGACACTGGATTCTGAGGGGGAAGGACACTGGCGTTGCTCGCTGCTTGATACTAGCTATTCAGGGAGCTGAACACTGACTTTCCAGGGTGCTGGACACTGGATTTTTGGCCCCTGACAGGTTTTTAGATGGCCGTTCGGCCCCAGCAGGCCTGTACTAGCCCCTGGACACTGGCTGGACACTGGATTCTGAGGGGGAAGGACACTGGCGTTGCTCGGTGCTTGATACTAGCTATTCAGGGAGCTGAACACTGACTTTCCGGGGTGCTGGACACTGGATTTTTAGCCCGACAGGGTTTTATATGGCCGTTCGGCCCCAGCAGGCCCGTACTAGCCCCTGGACACTGGCTGGACACTGGATTCTGAGGGGAAAGGACACTGGCATTGCTCAGTGATGGACACTAGCTGTTCAGGGAGCTGAACACTGACTTTCCAGGGTGCTGGACACTGGATTTTTGGCCCCTGACATGTTTTTAGATGGCCGTTCGGCCCCAGCAGGCCTGTACTAGCCCCTGGACACTGGCTGGACACTGGATTCTGAGGGGGGGAAGGACACTGGCGTTGCTCAGTGATGGACACTAGCTATTCAGGGAGCTGAACACTGACTTTCCAGGGTGCTGGACACTGGATTTTTGGCCCCTGACATGTTTTTGTAGGATGGCCGTTCGGCCCCAGCAGGGGTGCTGGACACTGTACTAGATGGCCCCTGGACACTGGCTGGACACTGGATTCTGAGGGGGAAGGACACTGGCGTTGCTCGCTGCTTGATACTAGCTATTCAGGGAGCTGAACACTGACTTTCCAGGGTGCTGGACACTGGATTTTTTGCCCCTGACAGGTTTTTAGATGGCCGTTCGGCCCCAGCAGGCCTGTACTAGCCCCTGGACACTGGCTGGACACTGGCAATTGAGGGGGAAGGACACTGGCGTCGCTCAGTGATGGACACTAGCTGTTCAGGGAGCTGAACACTGACTTTACAGGGTGCTGGACACTGGATTTTTGGCCCCTGACAGGGTTTTAGATGGCCGTTCGGCCCCAGCAGGCCTGTACTAGCCCCTGGACACTGGCTGGACACTGGATTCTGAGGGGGGAAGGACACTGGCGTCGCTCAGTGATGGACACTAGCTGTTCAGGGAGCTGAACACTGACTTTACAGGGTGCTGGACACTGGATTTTTGGCCCCTGACAGGTTTTTAGATGGCCGTTCGGCCCCAGCAGGCCTGTACTAGCCCCTGGACACTGGCTGGACACTGGATTCTGAGGGGGAGGACACTGGCGTCGCTCAGTGATGGACACTAGCTATTCAGGGAGCTGAACACTGACTTTACAGGGTGCTGGACACTGGATTTTTGCCCCAAAGAGGTTTTTAGATGGCCGTTCGGCCCCAGCATGGCCTGTACTAGCCCCTGGACACTGGCTGGACACTGGTAATTGAGGGGGAAGGACACTGGCGTCGCTCAGTGATGGACACTAGCTGTTCAGGGAGCTGAACACTGACTTTACAGGGTGCTGGACACTGGATTTTTGGCCCCTGACAGGTTTTTAGATGGCCGTTTGGCCCCAGCAGGCCTGTACTAGCCCCTGGACACTGGCTGGACACTGGATTCTGAGGGGGAAGGACACTGGCGTCGCTCAGTGATGGACACTAGCTGTTCAGGGAGCTGAACACTGACTTTACAGGGTGCTGGACACTGGATTTTTGGCCCCTGACAGGTTTTTAGATGGCCGTTCGGCCCCAGCAGGCCTGTACTAGCCCCTGGACACTGGCTGGACACTGGATTCTGAGGGGGAAGGACACTGGCGTTGCTCAGTGATGGACACTAGCTGTTCAGGGAGCTGAACACTGACTTTCCAGGGTGCTGGACACTGGATTTTTGGCCCCTGACATGTTTTTAGATGGCCGTTCGGCCCCAGCAGGCCTGTACTAGCCCCTGGACACTGGCTGGACACTGGATTCTGAGGGGGAAGGACACTGGCGTTGCTCAGTGATGGACACTAGCTGTTCAGGGAGCTGAACACTGACTTTACAGGGTGCTGGACACTGGATTTTTGGCCCCTGACAGGTTTTTAGATGGCCGTTCGGCCCCAGCAGGCCTGTACTAGCCCCTGGACACTGGCTGGACACTGGATTCTGAGGGGGAAGGACACTGGCATTGCTCGGTACTTGATACTAGCTATTCAGGGAGCTGAACACTGACTTTCCAGGGTGCTGGACACTGGATTTTTTGCCCCTGACAGGTTTTTAGATGGCCGTTCGGCCCCAGCAGGCCTGTACTAGCCCCTGGACACTGGCTGGACACTGGCAATTGAGGGGGAAGGACACTGGCGTCGCTCAGTGATGGACACTAGCTGTTCAGGGAGCTGAACACTGACTTTACAGGGTGCTGGACACTGGATTTTTGGCCCCTGACAGGTTTTTAGATGGCCGTTTGGCCCCAGCAGGCCTGTACTAGCCCTGGACACTGGCTGGGCACTGGATTCTGAGGGGGAGGACACTGGCGTCGCTCAGTGATGGACACTAGCTATTCAGGGAGCTGAACACTGACTTTCCAGGGTGCTGGACACTGGATTTTTGGCCCCTGACAGGTTTTTAGATGGCCGTTTGGCCCAGCAGCCTGTACTATCCCTGGACACTGGCTGGACACTGGATTCTGAGGGGGAGGACACTGGCGTCGCTCAGTGATGGACACTAGCTGTTCAGGGAGCTGAACACTGACTTTACAGGGTGCTGGACACTGGATTTTTTGCCCCTGACAGGTTTTTAGATGGCCGTTCGGCCCCAGCAGGCCTGTACTAGCCCCTGGACACTGGCTGGACACTGGATTCTGAGGGGGAAGGACACTGGCGTCGCTCAGTGATGGACACTAGCTGTTCAGGGAGCTGAACACTGACTTTACAGGGTGCTGGACACTGGATTTTTGGCCCCTGACAGGGTTTTTAGATGGCCGTTTGGCCCCAGCAGGCCTGTACTAGCCCCTGGACACTGGCTGGACACTGGATTCTGAGGGGGAGGACACTGGCGTCGCTCAGTGATGGACACTAGCTGTTCAGGGAGCTGAACACTGACTTTACAGGGTGCTGGACACTGGATTTTTGGCCCCTGACAGGTTTTTAGATGGCCGTTCGGCCCCAGCAGGCCTGTACTAGCCCCTGGACACTGGCTGGACACTGGATTCTGAGGGGGAAGGACACTGGCGTTGCTCAGTGATGGACACTAGCTGTTCAGGGAGCTGAACACTGACTTTCCAGGGTGCTGGACACTGGATTTTTGGCCCCTGACATGTCTTTTAGATGGCCGTTCGGCCCCAGCAGGCCTGTACTAGCCCCTGGACACTGGCTGGACACTGGATTCTGAGGGGGAAGGACACTGGCGTTGCTCAGTGATGGACACTAGCTGTTCAGGGAGCTGAACACTGACTTTACAGGGTGCTGGACACTGGATTTTTGGCCCCTGACATGTTTTTAGATGGCCGTTCGGCCCCAGCAGGCCTGTACTAGCCCCTGGACACTGGCTGGACACTGGATTCTGAGGGGGAAGGACACTGGCGTTGCTCGCTGCTTGATACTAGCTATTCAGGGAGCTGAACACTGACTTTCCAGGGTGCTGGACACTGGATTTTTTGCCCCTGACAGGTTTTTAGATGGCCGTTCGGCCCCAGCAGGCCTGTACTAGCCCCTGGACACTGGCTGGACACTGGCAATTGAGGGGGAAGGACACTGGCGTCGCTCAGTGATGGACACTAGCTGTTCAGGGAGCTGAACACTGACTTTACAGGGTGCTGGACACTGGATTTTTGGCCCCTGACAGGGTTTTAGATGGCCGTTTGGCCCCAGCAGGCCTGTACTAGCCCCTGGACACTGGCTGGACACTGGATTCTGAGGGGGGGAGGACACTGGCGTCGCTCAGTGATGGACACTAGCTATTCAGGGAGCTGAACACTGACTTTACAGGGTGCTGGACACTGGATTTTTGGCCCCTGACAGGGTTTTAGATGGCCGTTTGGCCCCAGCAGGCCTGTACTATCCCCTGGACACTGGCTGGACACTGGATTCTGAGGGGGGAGGACACTGGCGTCGCTCAGTGATGGACACTAGCTATTCAGGGAGCTGAACACTGACTTTACAGGGTGCTGGACACTGGATTTTTTGCCCCTGACAGGTTTTTAGATGGCCGTTCGGCCCCAGCAGGCCTGTACTAGCCCCTGGACACTGGCTGGACACTGGCAATTGAGGGGGAAGGACACTGGCGTCGCTCAGTGATGGACACTAGCTGTTCAGGGAGCTGAACACTGACTTTACAGGGTGCTGGACACTGGATTTTTGGCCCCTGACAGGGTTTTAGATGGCCGTTTGGCCCCAGCAGGCCTGTACTAGCCCCTGGACACTGGCTGGACACTGGATTCTGAGGGGGAAGGACACTGGCGTTGCTCAGTGATGGACACTAGCTGTTCAGGGAGCTGAACACTGACTTTACAGGGTGCTGGACACTGGATTTTTGGCCCCTGACATGTTTTTAGATGGCCGTTCGGCCCCAGCAGGCCTGTACTAGCCCCTGGACACTGGCTGGACACTGGATTCTGAGGGGGAAGGACACTGGCATTGCTCGGTGCTTGATACTAGCTATTCAGGGAGCTGAACACTGACTTTACAGGGTGCTGGACACTGGATTTTTGGCCCCAAAGAGGTTTTTAGATGGCCATTCGGCCCCAGCAGGCCTGTACTAGCCCCTAGCCTGACACTGGATTTTGAGGGAGAAGGACACTGGCATTGCTCGGTGCTGGACACTAGCTGTTCAGGGAGCTGAACACTGACTTTACAGGGTGCTGGACACTGGATTTTTGGCCCCTGACATGTTTTTAGATGGCCGTTCGGCCCCAGCAGGCCTGTACTAGCCCCTGGACACTGGCTGGACACTGGATTCTGAGGGGGAAGGACACTGGCATTGCTCGGTGCTTGATACTAGCTATTCAGGGAGCTGAACACTGACTTTACAGGGTGCTGGACACTGGATTTTTGGCCCCAAAGAGGTTTTTAGATGGCCATTCGGCCCCAGCAGGCCTGTACTAGCCCCTAGCCTGACACTGGATTTTGAGGGAGAAGGACACTGGCATTGCTCGGTGCTGGACACTCGCTGTTCAGGGAGCTGGACACTGGCTTTCCAGGGTGCTGGACACTGGATTTTTGCCCCAAAGAGGTTTTTGGATGGCCGTTCGGCCCTACAGGTCTGTACTAGCCCCCAGCCACTACCCACCCTCATGTGTGTCCACCTTACCATTCCATGTCGTTTCTAACGGATTTTTGCCCAAAATGACTTTTGGATGGCCCTTCGGCCCTACAGGTCTGTACTAGCCCTCAGCCACTACCCACCCTCAGTCCACTACCCACCCAAGTCCATCCTAATCTTCCAAGTCATTTTTCACCGCTTTTTGCCCCAAGACTTTTTTGGATGTCCCTTCGGGTCTGTACTAGCCCCCAGCCACCACCCGCTCTCCTGTGTGTCCATCCTGATCGTCCATGTCACTTCTCACCGATTTCTGCTAGCGCACCTCTGTGTGTGTGTGTGAGGTGACCAATTGTTAAAAAATTGTGTTTTTGGGTTAGTAAAATCAATGTGGACTATTCTATATTAGCAGAACAGTGAAAATTGATTTGACTTACCCAAAAAGGCAATGTTCTTTATAGTGGCCGGCCGGCCGGCCGCCCCCTCCCTCCCTCCCGGAGGCTCATCCGGCCTCAGTGCGCGACGAGAATAATATTCATAAGTCAGGTGTGCTGTGTGATTGGAAGAATTGTCTTTTTATTTCATTGTAAGAAAATTGTAAATCACTTTAATAACAAGCAAGCAAGAATTTTTTTTTTTATTAAATGTACAAATGAAATGTTCAACCCTTGCCAGTAGCTCTGCTGGACTCTCGGGCCACAGCCTGAAGCAAACGGGACATTTCACAGCATTTCTTGGCATTGTGTGTTGCTTTCTGCAAGACCACGTGACTGTCTGGATGGCTGGCTGCTGAGTACAACATTTCTCTCCTTTGGCGAAATCTGGGGAAAAAATGTAAAAAACGTGTCAATAATGATTTGCACACATTCCTACAAGTGCATTGCAACCTTTGAGACAAGTATTGTGGAAACTAAATTCAAAAATCTCTTGTTTTCCCCCTTTTACAATTGCAGGCTTTTGCATTAGCTCCCTCTATCTCTGTGTGTTTTTCACATTAAAATGGTTAAAAATGTACAAATTAATTTTTCCACCCTTGCCAATGTCTCTGCTGGACTCTCGGGCCACAGTCTCACTCAAGCAGAATATGTCGACATTTCTCAGTTTTTCTTTGCATTGTGTGTTGCTTTCTCCAAGTCCATGTGCTGGCTGCAGGCTGGCTGCTGAATACACATTTCTCTCATTCGACGAAACCTGGGGAAAAAATGTAAAAAAAGTCTCAATAATTTTTACACACATCCCTACAAGTGCATTGCATCCTTTGAGCAAAGTCTTTTCAAAAATTAAATCGATTTTACCCCGTTTTCTGCTTTTCTGTAAGTCCGTGGCGTGGCTGGCTGGCTGGCTGGCTTGCTGCAGGCTGGCTGCTGAATACACATTTCTCTCATTCGACGAAACCTGGGGAAAAAATGTAAAAAAAGTCTCAATAATTTTTACACACATCCCTACAAGTGCATTGCATCCTTTGAGCAAAGTCTTTTCCAAAATTAAATCGAATTTACCCCGTTTTTCCATCTTTTAGTAAACCGGCTTTCCCGTGTGTGCGCGCCTCTCTCTCTCCCCCGCTGAATCCCCAGATCCCCGGGACTCGCACACACACACTCTCGGCTCTCTCTCGGAGTCAAAGTCCAGGGGGGGGGGGACCCGCTCTCAAATCTCTCCTTTCTGCAAAAATAAACATTTTTCAAAAATTCTTTTTTATGCACGACCTCCACCTCCGTCCCCACAACAAACCACACTCATTTTCACCAGCACTCCCGGCTTATTCACCACACCACACCCATCCCATCCATCCATCTTGACTAAAGTATTAATAAAGTCTTTATTTAACAACATTTTTTTTTTTTTTTTCAACCGCTACCGGCATTGCAACAGCCTCTCTCGCTCCGTACACTTTGCCCGCTCTCCCTGCCCTCTTTCGCCATGCATTTCTCTCTCTCTCACACGCGCCGCCCGCCGCGCACAGTTTGCACCATTTTTCAACCCATCAACATTTTTCTACCGATCGATCGATCCATCCATCGACCCACCGACCTACCTACCTGACAGCATCACTTCACTTCACGCCGGCCCGGCCCGGCCACTCTCCGCCCGCCGCCGCCGCCTCGGCATCATCGCTCCGTCTCTCTCCCTCTCTCTCCCTCTAGCGCAGCTCCCACCTCTGCGCCAGCAGCACACACACACTGACCAACATTCACACACAAACACCTTGCCCACGCCTCCCCTCCCTTCCCATTGGAGACAGGCAGGCAGGTGGGTGAGAGCAGGAGGAGCTGGACGACGAGCTGCTGCTGGAGGAGGAGGGGGAGGAGGAGGAGGAGGAGGAGGAGGAGGAGGAGGAGGAGGAGAGTGTGAGAGTGTGAGAGTGGACACAGGACAGGACAGGGCAGGACAGGACAGGACAGGAGAGGCTTTTCAGGGTGCTGGACACTGGCTTTTTAAGGCTGTGGGCAAAGGTCCACAGCCCAGTCCAGTCCACCTTCAAACTGCCCACCACAAGCCCTCACCTGAGAGGGGCCCCCCTTGCAATTTGCCATTGCCTGCCTTCCTTGCTGAGTGAAACGGATTGAAGCAACTCACACACACCAACCACATCAGCTGGACACTTGCATCTGATGGAGTTTCAAACAATATCCCCTTCCCAATATCCGCTCCCAATTTCCATCCCACAGTATCCATCGCCACAATTCACAGTCTTTGGACTTTCTCAATCAATTCCCTGATTAAATCACAGCCTGTCTGTCTGTCTGTCTGTCTGTCTGTCTGTCTCAGCAGGGATTTCACTCACTCGGCTGGCTGATGTCATCTGTTTGCGAATAATTTCAAAATCTCCATTTTTAAACTGTTGAAACTTCACTGCCCCGGTGGGTGGGGACGGAAATTGGTATAAAATCTCCAGGAATGTTCTGCCACAGCATTTCATTCCGAGACATTACCGTTAGCTCACACGTCACTGGGCAGAGATCATGTTGGAAAAGTATAGGCAATATTTAGACGTGCAGAAAATCCTGTACGTGATCATTGCTGCCCTTGGAATCCCTGGTAAGTGAGCAGAACAATTCAAGTTTTATAACTCCATCCGTGTGTTAACTGGTTTTGACCTGATTCTGATCATGTTACAAGTTCCCAACTGAGGATCGTTATACAAGAATATGTGAAGAATATCAATCCTCTCAGTGAAATATTTTTGAATTAACGCTGTGATTTTTTTATCTTCAGACAGCCGAAACTAGCCCTCTTTTTCTCTCACTGCTGCCGGCCGGGACCCACTAGAATGTTGTTCTTGCCTTCAGTCGCACCTTGCCCACAGTTGTCCCAGTGCTCGGGACAGGTAGGCCGGCAGGCAGGCAGCTCTCCGGCACGGTCGTGTGACTGGGAGAGAGGGGTTCACATTGTGAACTTCACTGTGTCTGAGTTATTGATCAGAGTGAACACCCGCTCCTGTGGACACTGTGGAGTCTGTCTGTCTGTCTGTCTGTCTGTCACAGTCGGATTCCACCCACAGCCTGTTGGTCAATAATTGGATCCATCTCCTGAACCAGTGGCCGCGGATCTACCGGCGTGTGTGTGTGTGTGTTGTTACTGAACTGAACTCACTGTGGAATGAATCCATTAACGGAGCCACTCTGTTGCCGGATTCCATGTTGTCCCTGCCTTCCCTCTGGATCCCTCCTCGTCCCCATCAGATGCCGAGTTCCCGGAGCCCTGGTTAAACGCGGCCGGTCACTTAAATCTGTGTAAGCGGCCCCGTCAGAGACTGTGAGCAGCAGCAGGGTTAACTACAGAAAGGACCATTGCGCCTATTGTAGCGGGTGGCTGCTCGTTCCCTCCCCGCCCGTTCTTTACCCCGCCAACCCGCCCGTCGCCTTATCTCTGCTCCCTGAGAGGGGCAGAGATAGGGAGAGAGAGGGGAAGAGAGAGATGGGAGAATGAGAGAGGGAGGAGGAGAGGAGGGAGAGAGAGATGGGAGAGAGAGGGGGAGAGGGAACAAGAGAGAGAGGGGGAGCGAGAAAGAGGGAGAGAGGGGGAGAGAGGGGGAGAGAGAGGGGGGGATAAAGGGGAGAGAGGGGAGAGAGAGAGAAAAGGGGAGTGACAGAGAGAGGGGGTGTGAGGGGATGAGAGAGAGGGTGGAGAGAGAGGGCAAGATAGAAAAGGAGGAGATAGAGAGTGAGGGGAGGGGAGAGAGGGAGAGAGAGGGGGAGATAAAGGGTTGGAGAGGAGGGAGAGGGAGAAAGAAGGGAGAGAGAGCGAGGTGAGGTAGAGGGCGAGAGCGGGGAGAGAGGGGAAGAGAGGGAGTAGAGAGAGGGGAGTGACAGGGAGGGGGGGGAAGAGAGGGGAGATAGGGAGAGGGAGAGAGCGAAGGGGAGAGGTGGAGAGAGAGAGGGGAGGTTGAAGGGGAGAGAGAGAGGGGAGAGAGAGTGAAGGAGGGGAGGGAGAGAGAGGGGGGAAAAATAGATTGGGGAGAGAGAGGGGGGAGATGAGAGAGAGAGAGATAGAGAGAGAGAGTGAGAGAGAGAGAGGGGGGGGAAGATAGTTATGTGACGGGTAGAGAGGGGGGAGAGAGAGAGGGATAGAGAGAGAGTGTTGTGTATTAGGGGGGGAGTGGTGTGTATGAGGGGGAGAGAGGGGTGTGTATGAGGGGGTATAGAGGGTGTGTAAGAGAGGGGGGAGAAATAATTTTATTGGCCAAGTATTCACATGCAAGGAATTTTGCCTTAGTTGCATTTTTCTAGTGCTTGTCGACTCTTACTCCAGCTGGTTTGAGGTTGATCAGCTTCACTCTCTATCTTCATCTGCTGTCATCCAAAAGCTGCGCCGCCACTTCGCTACTTTTGGGTCCCCGGCCAGCCCGCAGTCGGACAACGGCAGTCAATTCACCAGCGCTGAGTTCCGGGCTTTTGCTGATCGCTGGAAGTTCCGTCACTACTCCAGCAGCCCCGAGTACCCGCAAAGCAACGGCCTGGCTGAGCGCACGGACCGCAGTGCTAAAGGATTGCTGGATTCCTGGCCCTCCTGAACCTCCGCAACATCTCCCGCGACCATACCCTGGGTTCCCCAGCTCAGCGCCTCATGTCCCGTGTTACACGGCCTCTGATCCCAGTGACACAGCAGTCGCTGCTCCCTCCGTTCTTAAACCTGCCACGGTCCGGAGGCGCATCGCCCACAAACACCGCATCCAGAAGCGCTCCCAGGACAAGTCCAGCCGTGTCCTCCGTCCTCTCTTTCCTGGCCAGGCCGTCGCGCATGCGGTCTGCCTCCGGCCACTCCAGTCTGACCATTGTTTGTCGGCTCTGCTGGCTCCCCCTCGTTCATACCTGGTCAACCACGATGGTACGATCTAGCGGAGGTCTCGTCAACACCTCCGGCTGGTGAACGAGCCTCGTCCCCCTCCGGCTGCTCCGTATGCCCCCCCTGTGCCAACCTTGCCGCCTCGTACCGTGCCCACCTTGCACAGTCCTCCTCCCTCTCGGCCCTCTCCGGTGCATCCTCCCGCTGCGCTCCCTGGTTCTCCGGCCATCTCGTCTCCCCCCTCTCCATCCTCTCCGCCGCCTCCGTCACCCCGGGGTTCTCCTGTCAGCGACTCCCCTCCTGCCCGGGCGCCGGTCCCTCTCGTTCCCGTTGGGGGAGTGATGTGATGGCGAGGTTCGGTCGGACCCGGTCTGGTCGCCTGGTCAAGCCGCCGGATCGCTATGGGGATTACGTGTGATTTTGTGTTCCTGTATTACTGCTGTTTACTCTCCCTTAGCGCATGAGACGTGGCCGCCCTGTCACTGCTCGTTGTTTTGTTTTTTTTTTATAGAGGAAGGCTGTAGATGATATGTGTGTACACAACCCAACCATTAAACAGTAGAGACGGCAGCCCTTGCTAACCACTCCCCACCAGCCAGTATAATTGTGGACCTTCCCACCCATAGCTCTCTCTCTAGTGTCCGTGACTGACCACGTGCAGCTAGGGCAGTGATGTGTTGTATAATTAATAAAGTTGTAGTAAACGATTCATCGTGTATGCGTGGATCCTTTACAGTGCTCGCCGCAAGTGAAACGACATACAGTGACAGACAGAAAGAGAGAGGGGGCAGGGGAGAGAGTGGGGAGGGGGAGAGTAGGGGGGAGGGGAGAGATGGGAGAGAGATAGGGGAGAGAGGGAGAGAGAGGGGGGAGAGATAGGTGGGGAGAGGGAGAGCAGGGGGAGAGAGATAGGTATGGAGAGAGAGGGGGGAGAGAGGGGGAAGAGAGGTGGAGGGGCAGGGGGGAGAGAGAGAGGGGGCAGAGGAGAGAGGTAGGTAGGGAGAGAGAGGGGGGAATAGATAGGTGAAGACGAGGGAGTGGGGGGGAGAGGAGAGGTGAGCGAGAGAGAGGGGGAGAGAGGGGGAGAGAGATAGGTGGGGAGAGGGAAGGAGAGGGAGGGTTGGGCGAGAGGCGGGGGGAGGAGAGAAGAGACCCATGACGGGGGGAGAGAGGGGTGTGTATGGAGGGGGGTGTAGTGGTAGTTGTGTAAGAGAAGGGCGAGAACGATGATGAATGTTCATTGGCCAAAGTTTTTACATACAAGGAATTTGCCTTGGTGCTTACGCCCGCAGTGACAATGACATACAGTGACAGACATAAAGTGAGAGGGGGGAGGGGAGAGTGGGGGGGGAGGGTAGAGGGATGAGGGAGGGGAGAGTGGGAGGGAGGGAGGGAGAGAGGGAGGGGGAGAGGGAGATGGGTTTATAGAGTGAGAGGGGCAGACAGAGTATGAGGGGAGAGAGAGAAGGAGGAGAGAGAGAATAAAAGGAGAAGAGAGGGGGAGTGAGGGAATGGGAGAGTGATGGGGAGAAAGAAACGGGGAGAGTGAGAGAGGAGCGAGAGCGAGACGAGCGAGGGGGAGGAGAGATGGGTTGTATGAGGGTGTGTGTATAGCGGGGCTTGACCAAGGGAAGTCAGGGATCAGAGTCAAAATAATAGTACAACGTAGCCAAAGATATGAGCGGGAAGCAAGAGGATTGGGTTATGTTTAAAGAAACAGAAGATAACTAAACAGACAATACGGGGAGATAAGATGAGGCACGAAAAGGTAAGCTAGGAAGAATATAAAAGGCAGGATTTGTATAAAAGCTTCTTTAGTGGATTGTGAAGGGAAAAAAACATTAGTTTCAGACCCAAGTTGGACACTTGAAGACTGAAAAAGCGTTTGAAATTATTATGGGGAACAAGGAAATTGGCAAGATGAGTTGATCACAGGTACTTTGGATCCCGTCTTCACTGAGGAGGGAACAAAAAATCTTCTGATGTTACTAGTGGCCAGAGGATCTGGGTCTGGTTGACGGGGGGGGGACTGAAGAAAATCCACATTAGGCAGGAAATGGTGTTGGGTAGAGGATGGGACTGAAGCTGATAAATCCCCGGGCCATGTGGTCTGCATCTCTTTATCTTTGTGCGTTTTCGTTCTCTCTCTCTTCTTTCAATCGGTTTTAGATTCAATTTAATGTTTTGCGCTCAGAGCTCTTGTTTTGTTAAAAAGTGTCGTTAGGCCCAGGTCTCCGTCCGAGCTGGATGGAGAGGGGGAACTGAGAAAGGAGGAGGGGACGAGAGGAGGGAAAAAAACTATTAGTCTCTCTCTCTCAAGAAAACAGGCTTTTGAGGCCAGAAATCACAGACAGGGTTGAAAGCCTAAAAGCTAGGCGGGAATGAGACTTTCATCTCCTACCCCTCTCTCCATCTCTCCTGCCCCCTCTATCTCTCTCTCTCTCTCTCTCTCTCTCTCTCTTTTTCTCTCTCTGTGTCCGTCCACCACTGGGACACACTCTCTCCCTCTCTCTCTCTCTCTGAATAAAAACATTATTTTAAATATCCAAACTGTTTTGGAACCTGGAAAGATTACACCAAAACCTGGTTGGAGATTGAAAATATATTTTAATTAATTAGACAGAGCAAGTCATTTAGTAGAGAGAAACACCACTCGTATTTAATTTAAAAATAAATTTTAAAATGGGAAGCCTTTGGGTCAAGCTGGGCTCCCTCAATAGCAAAATCTCCGAACCACAAACTGTATTGGTAATTCTCAGGTGTGCTTCACGGGGCCCTGTACACACTTAGCAGAAAGGACCTCTTCTCTCTCTCTCTCTCTCTCTCCCATCCGTTCAAAAAAACAGGCTTTTGAGGCCAAGAAAATTAATGACACTCGGGTTAAAAGCCTGAAAAGCTAGGCCGGGAATGAGACTTTCTCTCCAGGTCCCCCTCGTTACAATCTCTCCTGCCCCCCCCCCACCTTCTCTCTTCTCTTTTTTTTTGGGGATGGCCCTTGCTTATACAAGTCTGCACTAGCCCCAGCTAACACCAATTCTCATGTGTGTCCATCTAATCCTTCCAAGTCCATTTTTCTCCAATTTTGCCCCAAAAGACTTTTTTTGGATGGCCTTCGGGTCTGTACTAGCCCCAGCCAACCCCCACACTCATTGTGTGTCCATCCTGATTGTCCATGTAATTTTTCATCCGATTTCTTTGCGAGCGCACCTGTGTGTTTGTTCGTTGAGTTGACCAATTTTAAATAAATGTGTTTTTGGGTTAGTTAAATCAATGTGGGACTATTTCATATATTTAGCAGAACAGTGAAATATTGATTTGATATTACCCCAAAAAGCAATTTTTCTTTATAGTGGCTTCTGCCCCGGCCCTCCCATCCCTTCACGGAGGCTCATCGGCCTCAGTGTGCTGACAGAGATAATATTCATAAGGCAGGTGTGCTGTGTGAATTGGAAGAATTGGTCTTTATTTAATTGTAAGGAAAAATTGTAAATCACTTTAATAACAAAGCAAGCAAGCAAGCAAAAAGTTTGTTTAAAATGTATAAATTAAATGTTTCCACCCTTGCCAGTAGTTGCTCTGCTGGGACCTGGGCCACAGTGTCTCAAGCAAATAGGGACATTTCACAGCATTCCTTTGCATTGTGTGTTGCTTTCTGCAAGACCACGTGGCTGTCAGGCTGGCTGGCTGGTGCTGATACACATTTCTCTCCTTTGGTGAAATCTAGGGGAAAAAATGTAAAAAACGTGTCAAATAATGATTTGCAACACATGCCCCCAAGTGCATTTTGGCACCTTTGAGCCAAAGTATCTGTGAGAAATAAAATGCAAAAAATCTCTTGTTTTCCCCCTTTTTAAACTGCAGGCTTTTGGCTTAGCTCCTCTCTTGCTCTGTGTGTGTGTTTTTCACATTTTAAAATGGTTTAAAATGTACAAATTACTTTTTCATCCTTGCCAATGTCTCTGCTGGACTCTCGGGCCACAGTCGCATGCAGAATATGTCGCACATTTCTCAGTTTTTCTTTGCATTGTGTCGTTGCTTTCTCAAGTCCATGAGCTGGCTTGCGAATGGCTGTGCTCCTGCACCTAATTTCTATGTTTCTATGTTTCTTCATCCTAAACACTGTTTAGGAACCTGTAACAAACACCAGAGATTGTTGGAGATTGAAAAAAAAATAACTTAAGAAAGAGCCCAGTCATTTAGTAGAGAGAAACACCACTCACTATTTAATTTTTGAACCAGCGAGTGCAAAAATAATTTTAAAAATAATTTAAAATATGGATGCCTTTTGGTCAAGCTGGGCTCCCTCAATAGCGAGAATGTCCTTCCTCAGATTAGGGGACCACAAACTGTACGCAATACACCAGGTGTGGTCTCACCAGGGCCCTGTACAAACAGCATAAGGGACGCTCTCTCTCTCTCTCACTCTCTCTCTCTCAAGTAACAGGCTTTTGAGGCCAGAAAAATCACAGACAGGGTTTTGAACGCCTAAAAAAGCTAGTCCCTGAGAATGAGAATTCTATCTCCGACCCCTTGTACACATCTCTCCTGCCTTTCTCTTTCTCTCTCTCTCTCTCTTGTCCTGTCCCACCACTGGGACACATATCGTCTCTCTCTCTCTCTCTCTCTCTCTATCTCTCTGTCTGTCTGTCGGTCTGTCTGTCTGTTGTCTGTCAGTCTGTCTGTCTGTCTCTCTCTGGTCTCAAGAGACAGGCTTTTTTGGAAGAAAACAAAAAAAATTTTAATGGACACTGGTTAAAAGCTTGAAAAAGCTAGGACAAGGAAGGGGACTTTCTCTCCTGTCCATGCCCCCCTCTTTACATCTATTCTGCCCCCTCTTCGTCTCCTGCCCCCCTCTCCCTCTCTCTCTCTCTCTCTCTCTCTCTCTCTGTATCTCTCCTCTCTCTCTCTCTCTCTCTCTCTCTCTCTCTCTCTGTGTCTCTCTCTCTCTCTCTCCCTCTTCTCGCTGTATTTCTCTCTCTCTCCCTCCTCTCTCTCTGTATCTCTCTCTCTGTATCTTCTCTCTCTCTCTCTTGTGTATCTCTCTCTCTGTCTATCTTTCTGGGGGGGTCCCCTCTCTCTTTTTCCTCTCTCTCTCCCTCCCTCTCTCTCTCCCCCCCCCCCCCCCCCCCCCCCCTCTCTCTCTCTCTCTCTTCTGTGTATCTCTCTTCCCTCTCTCTCTCTCTCTCCCCCTCTCTCTCTCCCTCTCTCTCTCTCTCTCTCTTTCTCTCTCTGTGGTGTGTGTCTCTCTCTCTTCTCTGTGTCTCTTCTCTCTCTCTGTCTTCTCTCTCTCTCTCTCTCTCTCTCTCTCTGTGTCTCTCTCTCTCTCTCTGTGTCTCTATCTCTCTCTCTTCCCACTCCACTCTCCTCTCTCTCTTCCCCCCCTCTCCCCCCACTCTCTCATCCTCCTTCAGTCTACTACGTTGCCTGGGTTCCAGCAAACAAAGGTTACAGGTAAGGTTGAACAAGTCAGGTTAGGGGTCAGGACGGTTAAGGGGGGACTTGATTGAGGTCTTTAAAATGCTGAAGGGATGGACAGACAGAGTTGACGTGGATAAGCTTTTCCCATTGAGGGGAGGCCAAGATTCAAACTAGAGGCTTGACAGGAGAATAGGGACAGAAGTTTGGGGTAACCATGAGGGGAACCTCTTTACTCGAGGGTGGTGGCTTGTGAGGAATGAGCTTCAGACAAAGAGGTGGAGCCAGGATCGATTTTAACATTTAAAAGTAATGTGGCTAGGTATATGGACGTGAAGGGGATGAGGGGTACGGTCTGGAGTGAGGTAGATGGCTTTACTGGGAGCTGGGGAACGGCTTTACAGGGTTGCTGGACACGGGATTTTTGGCGCCAAAGATGTTTTTAGTATGGCCACTAGGCCCCAGCAAGGTCTGTACTAGCCCCATCCACTGGCTGGACCACTGGAATTTTGAGGGGGAAGGACACTGGCATTGCTTGGTGCTGGACATAGCTGTTCAGGGAGTGGGGGAACCGGCTTTACAGGGTGCTGGGGGGGACACTGGATTTTGGCCCCAAATATGTTTTTAGATGGCCACTCGGCCCCAGCAGGTCTGTACTAGCCCCCTATCACTGGCTGGACTGGAATTTGAGGGGGGGACACTGGCAATTCGCTTGGTGCGGGACACTAGCTGTCTGGGGAAGTGGACAGTGTTTTTTCAGGGTAGCTGGACACTGGGATTATTGAGGGGAAGGACACTGGCATTTGCCTTGGTGCTGGAAACCTAGCTGTGCAGGGCAGCTGGGAACCGGCTTTGCAGGGTGTGGACACTGGAATTTGAGGGGGGAAGGACACCTGGCATAGCTTGTGTGCTGGACACTAGCTGTTCAGGGAGCTGGGAACGGCTTTGCGGGGTGCTGGACACTGAGGTTTTTGGGCCCCAAAGATGTTTTAGATGGCCACTCGGCCCCAGCAGATCTGTACTAGCCCCTAGCCACTGGATGGGACACTGGATTTTCAGGGGGAAGGACACTGGCATTGCTTGGTGCTGGACACTAGCGGTCTCTCTGGGCGCTGGACACGACTTTACAGGGTGCTGGACACTGGATTTTTGGCCCAAAGATGTTTTAGATGGCCACTCGGCCCCAGCAGTGTCTGGTAATAGCCCCTATCACTGGTGGAACTGGAATTTGAGGGGGGGGAGGACACTGCATTGCTTGGTGCTGGACACTAGCTGTTCTGGGAGCTGGACATGCTTTTAGGGTGCCGGGACACTGGATTTTTGGCCCCAAAGGATGTTTTTTGATGGGCCACTCGGCCCCAGCAGGTCTGGTACTAGCCCCTATACACTGGCCTGGACCACTGGAATTTGAGGGGGAAGACACTGGCATTGACTTGGTGCGGGACACTAGCTGTTCAGGGGAGCTGGACAGTGTTTTTTTTCAGGGTGCTCTGGACACTGGATTTTGAAGGGGGGAAGGACACTGGCATTGCTTGGTGCGGACACTAGCTGTTCAGGGAGTGTGAACTGGCTTTCTTTACAGGGTGCTGACACTGGGATTTTTGGCCCCAAAGATGTTTTAGATGGCCACATCGGCCCCAGCAGGTCTGGTACTAGCCCTTTCCACTGGGCTGGACACTGGAATTTGCGGGGGGAGGACACTGGCATTGCTTGGTTGCTGGACCTCTAGCTGTTCAGGAAGGCTGGACACTGGCTTTTCAGGGTGCCGGACACTGGATTTTTGGCCCCAAAGATGTTTTTTGATGGCCACTCGGCCCAGCGGGTCTGTACTAGCACTATCCATTGCTGGACACTGGGAATTTGAGGGGAAGGACACTGCATTGCTTGGTGCGGGACCCTAGCTTTTCAGGAGAGCTGGAAGTGTTTTTCAGGGTGCTTGGACACTGGATTTCGAGGGGAAGGACTACTGCAATTGCTTGGTGCTGGACACTAGCTGTTCAGGAGCTGGGAACCGGACTTTGCAGGGTGCTGGACACTGGGTTTTGGGCCCCAAAGATGTTTTAGATGGCCACTTTCGGCCCCAGCAGGTCTTTACTAGCCCCTAGCCACTGGCTGGACACTGGAATTTGAGGGGGCGTGTAAGAAAAAACATGGCATTGCTTTGGTGCGGGACCACTGTGTTCAGGGGGAGTGGGACAGAGTTTTTTTTCAGGGTGCTTGGACACTGGATTTTTGGCCCAAAGATGTTTTTCGATGGCCACTCGGCCCCAGCAGGTCTGTATAGCCCCTAGCCAACTGGCTGGACACTGGATTTCGAGGGGGGATGACACTGCATTGCTTGGTGCGGGGACACTAGCTGTTCAGGAGGAGCTGGACAGTGTTTTTTCAGGTGCTGGACATGGATTATGAGGTGGAAAGGACACTGGCATTGCTCATGATGGACACTAGCTGTTCAGGGAGCTGCGAACACTGATTTCCAGGGTGCTGGGACACTGGATTTTTGGCCCTCTGGACATGTTTTTAGATTGCCGTTCGGCCCCAGCACGGCCTGATACGAGCCCGCTGGTCACTGTACTGGACACTGGATTTTCCCTGAAGGGGGAAAGGACACTGGCGTTGCTCACGTGATGGACCACTAGCTGTTCAGGGAGCTGAACACTGACTTGTACAGGGTGTGGACACTGGATTTTGGCCCCCCCCTGACATGTTTTTCGATGGCCGTTCGGCCAGCGGCCCTGTACTAGCCCTGGACACTGGCTGGGGACACTGGATTCTGAGGGGAAGGACACTGGCGTTGGCTCGCTGCCTGATACTAGCTATTCAGGAGCTGAACACTGGACTTTCCAGGGTGCTGGACACTGGATTTTTGGCCCCCTGAACCGGTTTTTAGATGGGCCGTTCGGCCCCCAGCAGGCTTGTATAGCCCTGGACACTCGGTTGGACACTGGATTCTGAGGGGGAGGACACTGGGCGTTGCTCGGGCTTGATACTAGCTATTCAGGGAGCTGAACACTGGATTTCGGGGTGCTGGACACTGGATTTTTAGCTCCGACCAGGGTTTTATATGGCCGTTCGGCCCCAGAGGGCACCGTACCTAGCCCCTGGACATGGTTGGACAATTGGATTTCTGAGGGGAAAGGACACTGGCCATTTGCTCAGTGTGGACACTAGCTGTTCAGGGAGCTGAACACTGACTTTCCAGGGTTCTGGACATGGATTTTTTGCCAGCTGGACATGTTTTTAGATGGCTACGTTCGGCCCCCCCAGCAGGCCTGTACAAGCCCTTGGGTACACTGGCTGGGACACTGGATTCTGAGGGGGAAGGACACTGGCATTGCTCTGCGCTGCTTGATACTAGCTATTTTCAGGGAGCTGAATAACACCCTGACTTTCCAGGGTGTCTGGACACTGGATTTTTTTGCCCTGACAGGTTTTTAGATGCCGTTCGGCCCCAGCAGGCATGTACTAGCCCTGGGACACTGGTCTGGACACTGGCAATTGAGGGGGGGAAGGACACTTGGCGTCGCTCAGTGATGGACACTAGCTGTTCAGGGAGCTGAACACTGACTTTACAGGGTGTGGACACTGTATTTTTGGCCCCTGACAGGGTTTTTGATGGCCGTTTGGCCCCCAGCGGCCTTGTGACTAGCCCCTGGACCTGGGCTGGGCACTGGATTATGAGGGGGGGGAGGACTCTGGCGTCGCTCAGTGATGGAACACTAGCTATTTCAGGAGCTGAAACTGACTATTTACAGGGTGTGGACACTGGATTTTTGGCCCTGACAGGGTTTTAGATGGCGTTTTTTGGCCCCAGCAGGCCTTGTTACTATCCCTGGACACTGGTGGACACTGGATTATGAGGGGGTGGACATGGCGTCGCTAGTGATGGGACACTAAGCTATTTCAGGGAGGCTGCAACACTGACTTTACAGGGTGCTGGACACTGGATTTTTTGCCCCTCCCGACCAGGTTTTTAGATGGCGTTCGGCCCCAGCAGGCTGTACTAGCCGCTGGACACTGGCTGGACACTGGCAATTGAGGGGGAGAGGAAGGGACACTGGCCGTCGCTCAGGATGGACACTAGTGTTCAGGGCGTGAACACTGACTTTACAGGGTGCTGGACACTGGATTTTTGCCCTGACAGGGTTTTTAGGATGGTCGGTTTGGCCCCCAGCAGGCCTGTACTAGCCCCTGGACACTTGGCTGGACACTGGATTCTGAGGGGAAGGACACTGGACGTCGTCAGTGATGGACACTAGCTGTTCAGGTGAGCTGAACATGGACTTTACAGGGTGATGGACACTGGAGTTTTTTTTTGGCCCCCTGAATGTTTTTAGATGGCCGTTTCGGCCCCAGCAGCCTTTTGTACTAGACCCTGAGACACTGGCTGGTACACTGGATTCTGAGGGGGAAGGACACTGGCGTTGCTCTAGTGTTGGACACCTAGCTGTTCAGGGAGCTGAACACTGACTTTCCAGGGTGTATGGACACTGCGATTTTGGCCCCCTGTCATGTTCTTTAGATGGCCGTTCGGCCCCAGCAGGCCTGTACTGCCCCTGGGACACTGGCTGGACACTGGATTTGAGGGGAAAGGACAATCTGGCGGTTGCTCAGTGATGGACACATAGCTGTTCAGGGAGCTGAAACTGACTTTACAGGGTGCTGGACACTGGATTTTTGGCCCTGACTTGTTTTTAGATGGGGTCCGTTCGGCCCCAGCAGGCCTGTATAGCCCCTGGACACTGGTGGACACTGGATTCTGAGGGGGAAGGACACTGCGAATTGCTCGCTGCTTGATACTAGCTATTCAGGGGCTGACACTGACTTTCCAGGGAGTGGACAACTGGATTTTTTTGCCCCTGAACAGGTTTCTTAGATGGCGTTCGGCCCAGCAGGATGTTACTAGCCCCTGGACATGGCTGGACACTGGCCAACTTGAGGGGTAGGACCACTGGCGTCGCTCATGTGATGGACACTAGCTGTTCAGGGAGCTGAAAACAATGACTTTACAGGGGGCTGGACACTGGGATTTTTTGGCCCTGACATGTTTTAGATGTCCGTTCGGCCCCAGCGGCCTGTACTAGAACCTGGACACTGGCTGGACACTGGATTCTGAGGGGGAAGGGGACACTGGCATTGCTCGCTGCTTGATACTAGCTATTCAGGAGCTGATAACACTGACTTTCCAGGGTGCTGGACACTGGATTTTTTTTTGCCCCTGGACGGTTTTTAGATGGCCGTTCTGGCCCCAGCAGGCATGTACTAGCCCCTGGACACTGGCTGGGACACTGGTCAAATTGAGGGGGAAGGACACTGGCGTCGCTCAGTGATGGACACTAGCTGTTCAGGGAGCTGAACATGACTTTACAGGGTTGCTGGGACATGGATTTTTGGCCCCTGACAGGGTTTAGATGGCCGTTTTGGCCCCAGCAGGCCTGTACTAGCCCTGGACACTGGCTGGGCACTGGAATTCTGAGGGGGAGGACACTGGCGTCGCTCAGTGATGGGACATAGCTATTCAGGGAGCTTGAACACTGACTTTAAGGTGCTGGACACTGGGATTTTTGTGCCCCTGGACAGGGATTTTAGATTGGGCCGTTTGGCCAGGCAGGGCCAGTACTATCCCCTGGACACTGGTGGACACTGGATTCTGCGGGGGAGGACACTGGCGTCGCTCCAGTGATGGACACTAGCTATTCAGGGAGCTGAAACACTGACTTTACAGGGTGCTGGAACGGGGATTTTTTGCCCCCGACAGGTTTTTAGATGGCCGTTCGGCCCCAGCAGGCCTTGTACTAGCCCTGGGACACTGGTCTGGACCACTGGCAATTGAGGGGGAAGGACATGGCGTCGCTCCAGTGATGGACACTACGCTGTTCAGGGAGCTGAAACACTGACTTTACAGGGTGTGGACACGGATTTTTGGACCCTGACAGAGGTTTTAGATGGCCGTTTGGCCCCAGCAGGCTGTTACTCAGCCCTGGAATGGCTGGACACTGGATTCTGAGGGGAAGGACAACTGGTTCGTCGCTCAGTGATGGGACACTAGCTGTTCAGGGGGGAGTGAAACACTGACTTTTAGACAGGGTGCTTCTGGACACTGGATTTTTTGGCCCCTGACAGGTTTTTAGATGGCCGTTCGGCCCCAGCAGGCCTTTGTCACTAGCCCTGGACACTGCTGGACACTCGGATTCTGCGGGGGAAGGACACTTGGGGGGGGTGCGTTGCTCAGTGATGGACACTGTGTTCAGGGAGCTGGAACACTGACTTTCCAGGGTGCTGGACACTGGATTTTTGGCCCCTGGACATGTCTTTAGATGCCGTTCGGCCCCCAGCAGGGCCTTTACTAGCCCTGGACACTGGCTGGACACTGGATTTGAGGGGGAAGGACACTGGCGTTGCTCAGTGATGGACCTAGCTGTTCAGGGAGCTGAACACTGACTTTACAGGATGTGCTGGACACTGGATTTTTGGCCCCTGACATGTTTTTAGATGGCGTTCGACCCAGCAGGCCTGTACTAGCCCCTGGACCACTGGCTGGACACTGGATTCTGAAGGGGGAAGGACCTGGCATTGGCTCGCTGATTGATACTAGCTATTCAGGGAGGCTGAACACTGACTTTCCAGGGTGCTGGAACTGGATTTTTTTTGCCCCTGACAGGTTTTTTAGACTGGCCGTTCGGCCCCAGCAGGCATGTACTGCCCTGGACACTGGCTTGGACACTGAGCAATTGAGGGGGAAGGACACTGGCGTCGCGCAGTGATGGACACTAGCTGTTCAGGGAGCTGATACAATGGACTTTCAGGGTGCTGGACACTGGATTTTTGGCCCTGACAGGGTTTTAGATGGCGTTTGGCCCAGCAGGCCTTGTAGTACCTAGCCCCTGGACACTGGCTTGGGCACTGGCTTCTGAGGGGGGGAGGACACTGGCGTCGCTCAGTGATGTACACTAGCTATTCAAGGGAGGCTGAAACACTGACTTTACAGGGCCCCCCCCCCCCCCCCCCCCCCCCCCCCCCCCCCCCCCCCCCCCCCCGTGCTGGACCACTGATTTTTGGCCCTGACAGGTTTTTTAGATGGCCGTTTGGGCCCAGCAGCCTTGTACTATTTTCCCCTGGACACTGGCTGGACACTGGATTCTGAGGGGGGTGGAGGCACTGGCGGTCGCTCAGTGTGGAAACTAGCTATTCAGGGAGCTCGAACACTGACTTTACAGGGTGCTGGACATGGGATTTTTGCCCCTGACAGGTTTTTAGATGGCCGTTCCTTTAGGCCCCAGCAGGCCGTGTACTAGCCCCTGGACACTGGCCTGGACACTTGGCAACTTGAGGGGGTAAGGACATGGCGTTCGCTCAGTGATGGGGACACTAG
>JAVHYY010000818.1:0-25821 GCA_035221665.1 Okamejei kenojei
GTGATGCGGGGGTATCCGTCCCATTATGGTATAACGGGTTCTGGAACACCGGGTGTTGTGGTGCTCGGATTCTGACTACCTTATTTAATCCCTGAGATCCCGGACCAATATCTGAACGTCACCGTCGTTTTTCCCAGTTGGGGAGTACGGGGGTGTTTACCTATGGGGAACTAACCTACTCTCTAATATACAGTCCTTTAGTACAAGGTTCCTATAAGATAAGAGTAAATGAGAACACTTACCATTCGGTGTGGATCCGTGATTTTAGAGGAGTTACGTGAGAATTACGTGAAGAACCCAGCCTGGCCTGGCAAACGGCATATCTTCAAAGCACGGCACTGAAAAACACAGAACACAAAAACTAGCAGACAGTAACATATAAGGCTCATAATAGACTTAGAACACCAGATAGATCATTTATTTTATGATGGTTGGGGAGTGGAGGGCAACGTAAATCCCGCATCGTAACTCCAACATACAATAACGATCAAACTTCGAACTTGGTAAGTCAACTCGTTAAATCTTACAATTTTACTTCGAGTCCACGTGAAGTGACTACGTTAAGATTTAAAGCTTTCTGTGTTTATACGTGTCGTAGAATTTATTCCATACACCAGTACGTCTCATTAACAACAATAAACGAACGAATAACACATTTTCCCCAAACATTGACCTCAAGTTATGGTGATTAAATAATTTTCACATATACAAATGAAAATAATGGCCCTTCTATTGGAAAAGCCAACAATTTTATCACAAATAACCATTTGATATATATGTTTTTTATGCAATGACAATTCAACAATTATAGCGAACCGAACATCTGCAGTGTCTAAATCTAACACCATGACGGTTCCTTTATTTTAACAGTAATCTACAGCCTCCTCGGCCTTGCTCTTTGCTCGAGTGGCTCATCCGTGCCAAACTCCTGTGAATGTATTATTTACCTCATTAACAGAAGTGATTTTCACAACCTTTCACAGTGTCTAGTATTTCCCTCCTGAGAATGTATCCAATTATTAACCATCTAAGAAATACATTCCCTCTATACCATCATTATTTACTGAACACCACTGAGGTTTTTGTGTGTAATAAGCAGATTTCCTCAATGCCACCGCACCTTTACCTACAGGCAACAGTATTCATCAATGTTCTCAACACACAACACACACCACACACACAACTTAAAGCCAGCAGGATTGCTATAGGTTGTACCTTCTCGCGCATTTTGTTTTCAAGTCTTCTGGCGGCTTTGTTTGGAATTCAACAACATATATATATTTGCAATTTGTAACCAACAATGCCATTATATACGTAACATTTGCAATGCTCTGCACTCTTAATCTTGAACTAACGTTAACTAGAATTATTATTTTTCATGTTTAAGTTTTATCGAATCATAAGATATAGTTAAAGATCCATTCTTCTTAAGGCATTATCAAGATTTCTTTTTATGCTCCTGCGCCTTTAATATTTTCTACAATTTGGACAGATTATATATACATCAACCCATATCTATAATCTATATCTATATCATATCTATATCTATAAAACATATCATATATATAATATAGATATATATAAATATATATATTATACACACACACATATATAATATATTAATAATTTTTTACATCATCTATTATCCCTTTCCCATAATTGGGATATTATGAATCATCTGATAACTTCGTGCGGGTTAATATATTACACGTTTAAAGTCGGTAATACTCTGAGCCCTATAATTGAGAGCTCTATCAATTAAGAAACTAAGCAAATGCAATTTCACACAAGGAATTCACATATATCTAAAGAAAAAATAACTTTTAATCTGTAATATACAGACCTCCCATTTCTTATACAAAAATATAGTTATTTAAGACTTATTTTCCGCAAATTGCAAGGTAAAAAAAAACACTTCTTTATAACAAATTATATTTATTGATAACGTAATATTGGTTTACATTCATAGACTTCTTTGACCATACACCTTTTGAGATGGTCTAGTCAACTCGTAGATAGTCAAAACATTAATTTTCACTTATGCAGGTTTTTAGTACAACAATAAATTACTGCAGGGTTTTCTCTCAACCTGAGATCCAGTGGGTGCACAGCATCCAAAGAAACAAAGGGAGAACCGGCACAACGACCTAGGTCTAAACCCCTTTTTTTGACTTCCAAAAAATTACCAGTCCACACCACCACCCCCCCCGGAGGGGGGGGGGGGGGGGGGGGGGGCCGGTGGGCCATTATGAATCATCACTAGCAGATTTTTCAAATCACACAATTATAAATGAACCCATCAAAGGACCCATATTGGGGGCCACACCAAAATCTCCTGGCAGTGTCCCTTCTACATATTCAATCAGACACTGGCCTATTAAACAAAAACTAGAGGAATCACAAAGAATCTTTATCCTCATGTAATTTTGGAGAAAGCATCCACCTATTCACTGTCTTAAGATTACCCACAAGAAATATCGAAAGATCAGTGAGTCTTAATCTGTATAGCAATCATATTAATCGTAATAACCTATTAATGACAATATGGATTTTCTTCCCAAATATGTTTCTCATTCATCACCGAATACCATTTCTCTTCCTTAAGATTATACAGGTTGGAACTTAACTTTCAACAAACATACCACAATCTGTTTACTTAGATAATCTAAACTAATTGTTGTTTGATTTATCTTGGGACACCCACAAGACAAATATTTAAAGAATTACATGATTTAATCTCGTAAACAACCAGAATAATCGTATGCTAAGCAAAATAATGACAATATATTTTCCTCCCAAAATTTTGACCATACGTTGAACAATATGCCACAGCCGTGGATTTTCCATCTAAGTTGTAAACCGACTGGCAAGTTCCATAATTAAAATCCCTATCGAACTTTTTTATCCATTACTCCTTATACTCACAGCAATTATATACAATTATTTGAAAATTCATAGAACAAAACCATTTATAGTTTCCTGGTAACAATATTAGTTTATAAGAATAGATAATAATTCATATCTTTACTCCCAAACCTTCACAGAAGCTGAACATCATCTGTAACACATTGACTTCAGGTGTAATTTTATAGTTGACGCACTCTATTAATCTTTTTTACAATACTACAATAATGCAAACACGTATCATTTGATATTTCGCATAAGCCTTTCCACAAGGCCTACCAATAAACTTCTAAACTTTCGTATTCCTTCCTTATGAGAAACTTTATTTTATGATTACTTCACCCTAACCTAATGGAGAAACAAAAGTAATTCAACAAATACAATACATATATGTATCCTGGAACAATTTTCCCCACTCTTAATGGTCGTTAAATATACAGTCTGAAGTCATAATAAGTAATTTAAAAATATCAATTATTAAAGCCTGAGCATAATGGTTAATGTAAGGTCAAGTCCTACCTGCCACCCAGTTTTTGTACAACAGGCAGCACTAATTGCTGCTGCTCTTTATCGCTCTAAATTTAAACATTAATACGAGATAACCCAGCCATGATACCTCATTAGTGGCAAGTGCTGATCTTTTAACAAGTAAAAATTGTTCCGTTTTCCAGATGTTTCAGTTTTACACAACTTGAACTGAATGATATGTTTGGAACAAGTGTCTAACTTGCATCAGCTGACCCACCTTTATATTAATTTCAAGCAACCTGTAATAATTGATTAACACTTTGTTAATCACAACAGTTATTTCCAAGTTCTAGATGTTTCTAATTTTCTTGCACTGTATGGAAAGTGTAAATAATGATATTATTGTTATGGTTTATACCATGAATCTTTACACTAAGTAATTTTAAATAATATACATGTACGTTTCCTTCTTTTAAAATTTACTTTTGCGTGAAACCTGAAATCAATTTTCCCCTATATACAGGTGAACATCCTCCTTATTATAATTTAAGTTTTACACAACATCCTAATAACCTGTAATCCCCCATAATATGGCAAGATTAATCATAGACTTATATTGTAACCAGTATGTTTGCACCTCTTCAACGTACATCAAGCCTTCTATTTCCCACAATTAATAGTTAAGATAAGGCTATGTTTGGATAATACCAACTTCTGCCTTTATTTTGATCCATCTCAAATTTTCATATGGATCATAGTCTTTTTTTTCACCCGAAGTACAAAAGATCTTTGTCTTTGTTTTGGATCACATAATCTAAATCTCATATTGATTCAAGTTTTCACTTCCCCATAGTTAAAAGATCAGTGGCGGTTCTTTTGTAATTAATATCTTTGATTTATAATAAGGCAGGTATTCTATATAATACAGGAGTTTAATATACACTATTTTATTAATCTGCACCCTATGTGACAGATTTCGGGAAAAATTAAATATATATTATTTCCAATTAATCCCACTAACTAATGGCGATTTATTTATATAATGCAAGTATTACATATTTGATCACCATTTTGGAAACTGTGAAAAGCTGTATTTCTTATATCTCATATATTTGAGACAGGGATATTATTTAAAATGGATTACCCTTGAATATTTAAATAAAACAATAAAGTTTTACGTGTTTTCTTGAAGTTGTAAGAAATACCATATAATAATGTAGCAGCTAGGGTACCTTCATAGTACCTCACCACTTCCTTTAGATAAGCAAAACTACTTTTGCTAATCTCAGGCCCACCATTGGCCCACTTTCATTTTTATTTTTATTTGGTGGTGCATTCATCAATTAACATCACCACTTAGCAGGCGCTGTCTGTTTGCAGCCCTGCTCCATTATTGGCAAATATAGCCAAAGAGACTTCATCCATCCACCCAATCCAGGTCAGAGTTTTTATTTCTCAAGTTTGCACCTAGCCATATTTTGTATATTCACAGCCCCTCAGGGTCTTTGTTTTGGAGAACTGTTTTGGTAACTGTACACCAGTCTTCTCTAGTACAATTCAAGCCCACTCAGGGTCTTTTTGGGGGAAATGTTTGGGTACTGTGGACCCAAGTCTCTTTCTTATATCTTACATGAGTACTTCCTCCATATCGCAGAATTATTATAACTTTTTTTTTTTTTTATTAAAAACATCTTCTATCTGACTTTAAAATATCCTGCACATAATTGGTAGCATTTAACAACACTTTCTACCGTATTTTAAACGTACCAGTACGGAACTCGGCCCCGTAAATAATCTCTCGACTCCCGATCGCTGGTAGATCCCCCTGGGACGTTCTTTTTTAAAACTCCGTTATTTTAACCAGAGTAATATCGTTCAATTTAAAACTTTTAGTGATTTTTAAAAAACCTTTAAATCCTGGTTTCCCACCACTGGCACGGATTTTCTAGTCCTAAAAAATTCTTTTCAACAGCACTTTACCTCCGGTTATCCGAACCCTACGCTGTCGAGAGAGGACTGATCCCTGTGCAGCACCTGCTTTCTTCCAGTCGCAACGACGTAATGCAGTTTGAGCCAGCGCCATGCCGGGTTTCTTCACGTACCATCACATCACGACTCCGAAGTAAAATGGCTGAAGTCACTCTCCTATCCTTCCCTAAGAAATTGGATATTGCAACCTACCCGAACTATCTCACCTTCATTTTTCAAAGCGATTACACCAAGGATGGGATCTGCAGCCCACCCCCCGGTCAACCTTCCTTGTCCCACACCTCTGCGGACTATATTACTTCCCCTCGTCCTCCGTGGGTACAATTTATACAATTGGACTATAATCTGCGTCCCCCGACGGGGGCTGTTCCACTCATTTGTAAGTCCTCTCCCCATTCAAATTTATCCTGCCTGGGGTACCAAGATTAAATCTTCTATAGTTTCCACGATTCTTCATATTTTACCACAAAGCCAACCATTTGTACCATATCCGACTTGCCTCGGGTAATGTCATCACTTACCCTTCTACCCATGAGATTCTAACCTGATTTTTTACCTCAATCTCATTACCCATCTGGTAACTTAGTTACACTCGATCTTTACTGCTCCCGAAATCAACCATAAAAGATCATATCCTCTCACTGGGGTTCCTAATTCTCAAAGTTTACCAGAGGTTTCCCGTGTGTATACCCCATACACCCCAGGAGCGGACCCCTGACATCCCCTAATCTTCCTCCGTGAGTGCTAACGACTGCACCCCGTCGTCGCTTAGGACATTCCACGTTTTGAAAATGACCTCCCCTTTACAATAATAAACACCAGGGGAGGCCCCGTTTACACAACCCTCCTGATCTTGTTCCTTGTTTTCCCGGGTACCACACCAACTTCGGTCCCTCCATTCAAAACCCTATCCTCTCCTCCACAATACTACTTCTCTGCCATGTAACGCTTGCTACATCATGTTTGCTTTCCCTATTCTGTTTCTCCTCATCCCGACTTACCATTACCTTTTTTGAGCCTCTGTTAAACCAACTGATCAATGGTTTACTCATCCAATCTTCCAATTTTTTCCAATTTCTTTCTAATATCTGGCCATGAGTTTTGGTTACAAAATAACCTTCAACAACTACTGACCTGCGGTCGTAATCAGGTCTATTCCCGACATACTCTGCGGACCTCTTTTTTCCCTTAACCTTTGTAAAAACACGTCGGAAGTTCGGCGTTGTTTTCGCTGATTTTCAAAAAAGCAACGTCGAAATTCCTGTCCCCTTGGAACGGCTTCTTCTAATTCCACTTGATTGTTATCCCCTGAGATCTCTCACACTTCATTCTTTTGGTTACTCCAATTCGTGCATAACAAGTGGGATAATTAATAACTGCTCTCATCTCGCTTTAATCCTGTTAACCCCTTCCATCCTCCCTTCTGACCATCTGTCTTTCTTCGAAGTAAACAATACTTTCCACTTATTGACATCAATGGTCTTAGCCAACTCTTATTTTTATTCTCGGGGCCCCACTAAATTTATTACCCTTTCTTCAACCAGAATGTTTATCTAAACAACCATAAAAAGACTCTTGATGTTTCAGACAATTACAACTATTTCTAATTTTGTTCAAAACATTCCCCCTACAATCCCACAATCTTCCAACTCCTAGTTTAAATACATACGACTAACAATTTTCCAAATTTACTTTACTGAAAAAAAAATCTATAGAATCCAAGCAACCTAACATTGTCCAACTTCCCCACCTTTTTAAGTTGCCATGATACCAAAGCGTTGGTCACGATATCCTTACACAAACCTCACCCCATTGCTTACAATTCCTTAAAGGTACACACACAGACACCCTTACAACATGGCCCCAGCAAACAAACCTATCACATACATACACACACTTCCTCATTCAAACAAACCGTGTTTTACACACTCCCATTACATTAGTTTCCATTCATACATTCAATGAGATTTCGCTAATAGAACAACTCAGATATTTTCATAAAAACATTTTTGGCCCCTTGAACTGACCTATTTGTTCAGCCAGTCCCCAAGGGAGACTTCAATAAACTTTTTCAACTCCTTTTTAAAAGTTCCTCACACACCCATACGGTGAGAGGCACATAGTTTTCCCTTACTCTGATCCCCGGTGTTCCCTATCACCCCATCCAACAATTCGCCCCAACGGACATATCGGGCGCCAAGTGTTGGCTCCATATCATGTATGAGCCACAATCCCATTCCCCACCGGAAACTTCCTTTACCCATACCCATTCCGTTTCCCATTACCTATTGTCGGACTATTTCCCGTACCCGCAAACCCACACCCAGTCGCTCCCAGAGAGCAATACTTTAAGAGCGTTTTTTCATTACCTGGGTCCTGTGCACCAGAATCGCATCACGGTACCGTAGATCCACGAGTACTGTATTTACCATTACAAACCGCCTCTGCTTACCTGAGATCTTTTCCAGCGATAACACTCCTCAAACGCTGATGGCAAGCAAAGCGGAGACCAAAGCAAGCTGAAATTCACAGGTGCCAACCTTCCCCTCCTTCTTTTACCACCACCAAGACAGCTGCGAAGGTGGCGATCGCGACGAAGCCCCCCAATTTAGTAATACCCGTTTATGCTCAACAATTAAACTCAAAGATCTAAATCCTATGCAGCAAGAGATTTCTTTATTTTAACCGAGTCTGCAGACCGTGTGCCTCTCCAACGCCGATACACATCAAAATCTGACAAAGCCAGGAGAACATACCCCCTGTATACACCAATCTTACAGTCAAATCTCCTTCATCCGACCTTTACTCCATCAGGTCAGAGGTGCACAATCTGTAGGCACAACCCCCATACATCCCCTCACACCTCCCATATCATACATTGCAATTGTTCAAACCGTGATTTCATGGTAATGAAGCAATTTCTTTGCACCCAGACGGTGTGTTTGTAATATTCATTTATTCTATTAAGCATGCTCAATTGCTCATAGACCTGGCCCAGCTCTTTTACTCACCTCCTAACGAAAATCCTCTCAGTTTCCTAATATCATACTCAGCGAAGCTATAGTGACAAGGTCATCGATGCCATCACACTCCTTTCAACTGCGAATAGGGAATCTCTCTACATCATACCCCATTCTCTGGCTATACAAAAGCGAAATATCTTCTTACCAAGCCTCAATGATGGTCTGGCAACCCTCATCACTGCGCAGTGTCTGAATCCTTTCTCCTGCCCCCTCTCTGTTTGGAATTCATCCTTTAAAAACCATCCTTTCATTAATAGGGTTTAAACACTTTATTCACCTCACAATACTTTCATTCATTTTCTGTATCTCTCCACATCATCCGTCTATATCTCTCGTTTCCCTCATCGCTACCAGTCAAATCCCTCACACAAGATGGCCTGCACGGCTGCCGACCAATCAGCGGCAGCCCGACACACACCTGCCCCAAACAACTAAATCATCTAAACCAAGAATGCCGCCCGCCCACCTGGGCCAAGAGACTCCCCATCGACTCGATCAAAATTGTCGCGCGGAAAACCGGCCTTATTGTACGAAAGTCGACTGCCGAGACGGACCTGAGGTCAATCATCAGTAAATAAATACCCCCAGGAGCAGCTGGAGCGTGTCCGGTCGATGATGGGGAAGTGACGAGTCCAGTCACACCCAACATAGACTACACGTGTTTGTGGGGAAACAACAGGCTCAAACTCCCCCCGTTATAAAACACCTCCGCCTCTTATTCACTGAAGGTACGACTTTAATGTTATACAAAATCAGCACGCAAAGAAATAACCCCGTAAACTGCGAGGGGAGACCCGAGGTAATATCACCACAAAAAAACTACAACGCCTGAAATCCTACCCCATAACTACACTCCTGTATGAACTCCCACATAAACTACATACGGTCTGTAAACTCCACATAAACACAACGCCTGTAAATCGCACATAAACTACACGCGCCTGTAAATCTCCCCATAAACTACCTCTGTAAATCTCCACATAAACTACACCCTGTAAATCTCCCACAAAACTACAAACGTCTGTAAATCTCCACATAAAACTACACGCCTGTAAATCTCCACATAACTACAACACGCCTGTAAAATACTCCACAATAAACTACACGTCCTGATAATCCCACATAAACCTCCACACGTCTAAATCTCCACAGAAACTACACGCTGTAATCTCCGCACATAGAACTACATCGTCCTAAATCTCCACATAAACTACACGCCTGTAAATCCTCCACAAAACTACAACGCCTCGAAATCACCATATCATACTCCAAACGTTTTATGTCGGAAATAAACCCGGTAAATCTGGGGTAGACCTGATCGAAAACAATCCCCAACACACAATCAAAACTACACGTCTGGGGGGAAAACTGGGGTAAATAATATAAAACTCACCGTCTATAAACATCTCCCTCTCTCTCTGGCCCCCCCCAATCGGAAAATTATCAATAAATCACCAATATATACTACACGTCTCGGGGGGGAATCGGTAAACATAATTGTATAAACCAACAGCATAGTCTTACAAAATTTGTGAGATATTAAAATGATCAAGTTCTACACAATTTATCCCATCAGATAGAAACCATAACAAGAAGTTTAATTTGAACACAAACCTAATTACACTTTTATTGCTTACAGTATTAAAAATATTGGCCCTTTTCATACTCTGAAATTAGCATCTTGTTCCTCTTCTTTCCCATTGACTTAACACAAAAGCTGTATCGAGGACGTCAAAAGCTACCATATCTTTCTCTTAAAATAAAGAGAAACTGCATGAAAGTAATCAGTTAATTATAGATTGAAGCATTATAAAAAAAATAAAAACCACTTACTTGGATTACCTGAAAGTAAACATATAGAATTAGTTAATTTACCTAATCTTGTAGTTAATTACCAAATTGACCATCTCTGTGACGGAAAATAATAAAGCACCCAAACAGCCTTCTGAGAATTATCAAAAATGCATATTCTCGAGATCAAGAACAATTAATTACCACATATATTGTATTATACCTACACTGTAATCCGTAACAGAATGTAAAATACAATTACAATTTCTAGCTATAAGAACCAAGTACTTTTATGGAGACGATCAATCTAGCTGCTAACATTGGCCGATCATAAATCAGTATCATTATCATACGCACCTCTGATTGGTAACCAAATAAGCACTCTCTGCGCACCTGTTTTTCTCATCCTCAACTAGATTTCAATTTTGCCATTGTAAACTACAAGTTTTGCTCTTCAACAAACACACATGACATGTTATTCTGCCCACTACTTTCCCATTTAACAATCTCCTGTAGATTCCATTCTTCGAAAGGAATTATTTGGTTAAAATACCTAAGTATCCCAATAACAACAATTATCCCATTGACACAAGAATCACAACATAACAATGATTTTAAATTCTCTTGTCCATGGATTTTATATCCCAGAAATGACAAGGATATATTCCCGTAAACATTAATCTAGAAACATCCAACCAACAAAATAATAACATCAAATTATTGTTTTTTTTTGCAACAACACATGTGAGTCAAACTGTTGTGAATATTACAATTTAAAACTAATTGATCGTGAGAGGAACAACCACAAAATTAATAGACAATTTAGACGGCCTTAACCGCCAAAACCAAGAGCAGTTTAATCACTTAGCTTCTGGTAACGCGATCGAGAATTGAACGTTGCATTTGCGATACTTTGAACCCCATAATCGGCAGGAAATAGCACTGCCCGGTTCGTATGGGGCCCCAAGTAACAAATTTCACCTTAGAGGATGATTAAAGTCACCAAGAACAGTTTTATTTGAAAATAACACAACTTACATTTTGTTTTATTGTCCCGTACGTGAGATCGGCTCCACGTTGTAGGCGTTGAGGGCATTTCAAAGTCAACTTTTTATTTTAATATAATCATTAAATGGTCTCGAGATTTTAAAAAAAAATTGGGAATGGAAAGTCCAGAACAATTTTTTCTGCACAGCTAGCACCCAAGTAAATCGCCATCGATCAGGCGGTAGAAAACTGGAATTTTAACCCTCCACCACCCCTCAAAGCCGCGCCCAAGTCGCGCACACGGTCATGCAGAATCTGGAGGCCGACTGAAGGTTAAATATTGAAACATCGCTATATAAAACACACAGGGACAAAATAAACCCGGCTGGGTAAAACTAGTAAATAATGTTATAAAGTACACAGGGATCAGAATAAAACTAGGCTGTGTATCGTGCCCTATAACATCTGACCACCTACCCCATCGGTAAAGTAATTGTAAAATCTGCTGTAATGTGTGAAGTGATAAATGATTAAACCCCATTAACATTAAGGGCGAGGCTTTACAGAGAATTCAAACCTGATAGGGCTGAGAGAGGATTCTGACACAAGCTGTGTCTGAAGGTGCCACAACCCATCCTATGAGTCCTTGATGTAAGAAGTATAGTACATTGTAATAAGCGGTAGAGGAGTGATTAATAACCCCTATCAGTGGAAGGGAGTGACCAAGATGACCCTTGCACTACATAAGCTTTAGCTTTTATCTGAATAATAGGCGAACTGAAAGCAAGGGTTCACTAGGAGGTAATAAAAACCCTACGGGTAAGTCATGAGCACAACTGAGACATTAGCTATAAAAAATGAATATTACAACACACCCCTGGTCCAAGAAAGTGTGCTAATTACCCATGCGTGAAAAAAAAAAAAAACATAAGTTTGAACATGCGAGTATGATATGGGGATGTACGGCGGGATGTACCTACAGAATTGCCGTGCACCCTACAAGACCCCGATTGCGAGAAGGACCGAGGGAAAGTTGAATGAAAAATTCAGTGTATAAAGGGCTGATGACTTCTTTGCTTCGGTGTGTCCCGACTTTGGAGAGGCAACCCGGTGACTAGCAGATTCTGAGAAATTAAAAAACTCTGTATTCCAAGATTTAGTCTTTGAGCAAGTGATTTGTGAGCAAAAAGCGTCTCTCATCACAAAACTGGGGCTTCGTCCGCGATCGCCACTCCCGGCTGCAGTGGAGGCAAATAGGAGGGAAAGGTGCAACTCATGTCTGATTCACAGTCATCTAGACCCACTTGCTTCCATACAGCATTAGACAGAGTGATATTCGGTTGAAAGAACTGGAGAAGACAAGAGGCGGGGTGGACGGTGAATACGTACAGGAATGGTCGAGCACAATTCTGCACAGGCACACAGGTAGAAAAGCGACTATTAAGTTTTGCCGGGAGCGCCGTGGTCTTGTCGACGGAAATAGTCCGACGAGACAATGCACGAAAAACCGGAACGGACAAGTAAGGGCACCGGGAAACAGGATAAGGCGCGCATACTGAAATGAGCCGCACATTCCGACCCGATAAGTCCGTTGGGCGAATGTTGCAACGGATGGGGTGAAGGGAACCCCTGGGGTAAGAGTAAGGAAACTATGATAAATTTTGTTACTTTGAATGGCAAAGGAGCTAATCGAGGAGCGCGCAGATGTGTGGGCCGCGTTGGGTTCAAAGAGGAACAGGTGAACAGGCTTAAAGTTTTTAGTAAGTAAGAGAAACACGCCGAAACAAATAGATAAAAGGATAGGCCCAGTGCTGAAACCCAAAAATGGGCGCAGTTATCCTAAAAGAACGGAGAGAGCGACAGGATCAACCTGACTGGCCCCCAATTGGTGATGATCACCCTACCGACGAACTCCCCCGCCAAATGAACCCATCCCCCAAAATATACCCCACCATCAGCGCCGGCTGCATCTGCCCAGGAGGTCCCCACAATAAGCCAGAGCGGATCCGGCGTAAACCTAGTCCGCTCCTGTCTCAGAAGCGAGACAGATAGTAGAGAATCACGGAAAGTAGAGAGTAACAAGGTTAAAGAAACTGTGTTTCAAACATAGAACGTGGAGGAGAAGCCATCAGATTAGAAACAGACATAAAAAGTGAGGACGAGGATGCGACGGTTGTCCCCACAGTAGTACGGATGACGCCGAATCTCAAACCGAGGGCAGCGAACAAAGATCAACCGATCTGTTTCAAAGAAGCCACCTCAGGGAAGGTCCCCGTTAGGGGAAATAATGCCGGGGATGGGGATTCGAAATGTAGTGCCTCATCACCAGTATGGGGTGCACAGGAACTTTAATAAAAAAGAATGAAATAAGTTATTGGAAGACCCTCTTGAGGACTGGCTGAACAAATTCTCAAGTTCCTAGGGCCGAAATATCATAGTACAATGGGAAAAAATGGCTGATGGAATTCTCTGACCACACGAAAGTAGTTGAGGCAGTCATCGTGGTCATAATTTAAAGAGGGATTTCGAAGTCGGCCCCTAGTGGCGAAGATTTGCTGTGGGCCACATGTATTATAACGACTTTGTTGTAGTGTTCCTTTTTTAAGAAATTATAAGCAATGGGGAGGTTATTGTAACGTAACGGACAACGCTTTGTATCATCGCAACTTAAAAAGGGGAAGTTGGAAAATGTAGGTTGCTTGGCTTCTATAGATTTCTATTCAGTAAAGTTAATTTGGAAAAATTGTTAGTCGTATGTATTTAAACTAGGAATTGGAATTTGGGAATTGTAGGGAGAATGGATTTGAACAAAATTAGAAATAAGTTAATTGACTGAACAACAAGCAGCTTTTATGGTTTGTTTAGATAAAAAACATTCTGGTTGGAGAAGGGTAATAAATTAATGGGGCCCAGGAAAAAAAAAAAGGAGTTGCGCAGACAATTATGTCAATAATGGGAAGTTTGTTTACTTCAGAATGAAGACAGATGGTCAGGAGAGGCAGGAATAAAAACCCAGTCATGGTATACGGGGTTGCAGGCTCTCAAGCGGGTGAGCAGCAGATGCGGGGAGCAGTAAAATATCCCATTACTGCGCCGGATTTGGAGTAACCAAAACAGAAGAAGTATGAGAGATTCTCAGGGAGATAATAATCAAGGGAATCAGAAGCCCATTCCCAAGGGACAGAATTTCGAACGGGCTTCTGAAAAATCAGCAGAACAAGGACGAACCTCCGAAGTGTTCTTACAAAGGTTAAGGAGGAAAGTCCAGCAGTATTCGAGGGGAAAAATTTTAAGATAGACCCTGATACGGCCGCAGGTCAGCAGTTGTTATAGGTTAATTCTGATAACAATATCTGGCTAGATATCAGAAAGAAACTGGAAAAATTGGAAGATTGGAATGAACAAACCATTGAATCAATTGTTAACAGAGGCTCAAAAGGTATATGTAAGACGGGATGAGAGAACAAAAAGGGAAAGCAAAAATGATGTTGCAAGAGTACAGCAAGGAGTACAGAAGGGGGGAATCGAAGGTGATAGAACGCCGGGTGCTCATGGCAGACCGGGAAGGGGGGGGAAAGCGGGGTAGTATTAGAGGACGAGGAAGAGGTGAATGGAGGGACCGAAGTTGGGGGTCCCCGGGAAAACAAGGAACAAGGATCAGGAAGATGGTACACGGGGCCACCCCGGTGTTATTATTGTAAAGAGGAGGGTCCCATTTCAGGAGGGTATTGTCCCAAGCTACGACGGGAGGTGCAAGGTCGTACGCTCTCATGGAGGAAGAAAGAATAGGGATGTCAGGGGGTTCCGCTCCTGGGGTGTATGGTGATACACACGGGAACCTCTGGTAAACTTGAAATTAGGATCCCAGGGAGAGGATATGATATTTATGGTAGATTCGGGAGCAGAGAAATATCGAGTGTAACTAAGGTACCAGAAGGAATGAGATTGGGTAAAATCAGGTTAGAATCTCAGGGTAGAAGGAAAGTGATGACATTACCCGAGGTAGAAGGCGTTGTGGTGGTGGTAAAATATGAGAATCGGGAAAACTACGGAAGATTTAATCTTGGTACCCAGGCAGGGGATAAATTTGATGGGGCGGGATTTACAAATCCAATTAGGAATGGGTACAGCCCCCGTAGGGGGACAGATAATAGTCCAATTGTATAAATTGACCACAGAGGACGAGGGAAGAAGAATAGTCCCGCAGGTGTGGGCCAAGGAAGGGGAACCGGGGAGGGCTGCAGATCCCACCCTTGAAAATAGCTCTGAAAAAAGAAAGTGAGGTAGTACGGGTAAGGCAATATCCAATTTCTATGGAAGGAAAGAGAGCACTTCAGCCAAATTATAGAGAATTACTAAAGGACGGTATATTAGAGTATTGTATGTCCCCATATAACACCCCCGTACTACCCCGTAAGGAAAGACCGACGGGGACGTTCAGATTGGTCCAGGATCTCAGGGAATTAAATAAGGTAGTTAGAACGCGACAACCGGTAGTCCCGAACCCGTATACCATAATGGGCACGGATACCCCCGAATCACAAGTGGTTCAGTGTGGTAGATTTAAAAGAACGCTTTTTGGAGCTGCCCCTGGCTGAAGAGAGCAGGGATCTTTTTGCGTTTTGAATGGGAAAACCCCGGAGACCCAAAAAGGAAACAGCAGTATCGGTTGGACTGTGCTCCCTCAGGGATTTACAGAATCCCCGACCCTGTTCGGACAGATATTAGAACAAGTATTATTAGAGGATTGTCCCGAGGACTGATGAGACACAGCTGTTGCAGTATGTGGACGATCCTATTAGTATATAGGGGAGAAGAGGAGGCAGTTAGGGACGCAACCATAATCCTCCTGAACTTTCTGGGGGAAAAGGGGATAAGAGTGCCTAAAAGTAAATTACAGTTTGTAGAACGAGAAGTTAAATATCTAGGACACCTGATAAGCGATGGAAAGGGAGAATAACCCAGAAAGAATTGCTGGAATTACTACCGGGACTGCCAATGCTGAAGAATAAGAAGGAGATTAGGAAGTTTCTTGGACTGATTGGATATTGTAGATTATGGATAGATGATTATACCCGACAAAAAATTTTAGGTTTTTATATGATAAATATAGGTGAAAGAAAACGACAAAGTAAAGTGGGAGAATCCGGGGGACGAACACCAGTTTAGGAAATTAAAGAACAGTTTAATCACTGCACCACACTGGCCCTCCCGTCTGTTGACCAGCCATTCCATCTTTTTGTGAATGCAGAAAATGGAATTGCGCTGGGAGTACTGACCAAGAGAAAGGAGGGAAGCGGCAGCTCGTCGCGTTCCTCTCCAAACTCTTGGATCCAGTATCGCTTAAGGGAATGGCCGTATGTATTCAAGCGGTAGCGGGGGGCAACAGCAGTGCTAGTTGGAAGAAATTAGGAAATCGACGTTTGGAGGAACTCTGGTGGTGTCCACTCCCCACACGGTCCGGACGATACTAAACTCAGAAGTCCAGTTGGTGGTTAACGGATTCTAGAATCTTGAAGTATGAGGTTATACTTATGGAAAAGGATGATATTGACCATAGTAACGGATAAAAAACCTGAATCCCTCTCAGTTTTTGTACTCGGCAGGTGCCTGAGCAGGAAGGGGAGTTACCAGAACATGATTGTAGTGAGATAATAGAACTTCAGAACAAAGAGTAGGGAAGATTTAGAAGAACGACGCTTGAGAGGACAGGGAAAGATGGTTTATTGATGGGGGTTCTTCCCGATGCATAGACGGAAAAAAGGTATAGTGGGTATGCTATAATAACCGGAACACATCAGGATGGGTTTGAAAAAAGTGGAAGCAGGCAGGTTACCAGGAAGTTGGTCAGCGCAAATGTGTGAACTGTATGCATTAATGAGGGCAATTGGAACTATTGAAAGGAAAAGAAGGAAACTGTGTATACGGAGCTCCAAGTATGCCTTTGGGGTGGTACACACCTTTGGGAAAAATCTGGAAAGAAGAGGGATGATTACAGCTAGAGGAAAGAGTTGATGAGCAGTTTAATTGTGAAAAAGCTTTGGAAGTACTAAATTTGCCAGAAAGAATAGCGGTTTTATTTTTGTCCATGTAGCAGGCCACCAGAGAGGGAATTCGCTGGGAAGCTAGAGGGAATAGGGCAGTCGATAGTGCCGCTAAGACAGTGGCGACAGAAGAACGGTAAAAATGCTGTCTCTGATACCGTTGAGAGAGGGAATAGAGAAGATACCTGTATTCTCGCGGGAGAAGAAGATAAAATGAATGAGTTGGGTGCCCGGCGCTCACGGACGGAAGTGGTCTTTTTTATATTTGGACGCCGGACAAAAAACAAATAATTATAAAGGATTGATTGAGCGATTTGGATTAACAAACTACATTCGCAATCGCACTGAGGGAGCTCAGGCTCTGTGCGACACGATTTACTACGGACTTATGCCTGTAGAGGCATTTATACTTTAGCCAAGCAGCGGTGTTGGTTGTGTAGTGTGTCAGAGGGTGAATAAGAAGGTAATGAGAGCTGTCCAGGGGGAGGACAACAATTGGCCATTAGACCCTTCCAGGAGAATACAGGTGGACTTCACAGAACTACCAAAAGTACAGCAGGTGGAAATATCTTCTGGTTATAGTGGATCACTTCACCAGGTGGGTAGAGGCATTTCCCACGATAAAATGCCACTGCCCCAGGCGGTCACTAAGATATGCTGGAACAAATCATCCACGGTATGGAGTCATTGAATCCATAGATTCAGATCGAGGAACACATTTTGCTTCCAAGGTGCACTATTAATTTGTCGCGCCTTTGGGAATAAACTGGAAGCTGCATACTCCATGGCACCCCCCCAGAGTTCGGGGAGAGTGGAACGGATGAATGCCACTCTAAAAATTCAGATAACTAAATTAATGGAGGAGACAGGGTTACCCTGGACTAAATGTCTACCAATTGCTTTAATTGCGAATACGGACGGCACCACGAAAGGATATTACGGTGTCTCCTATGTAATGTTGTTTGGATTGCCTTGTTTTGGAAGGTGGAAGGCATACCCACCATTAGAGGGCACTGATGTATTCTTAAGGAACTATTTAATGGCAGTATCTCGTTCCCTTACAGAAATAAAAGCTAAAGGACTATTGGCTCAGAGCCACACCACTCGAATTTCCAATACATGCTGTAAAGGCCGGCGACTGTCTGTAACTGGTCAAAGAATTGGAAGGAGGAGAAACTCCAGCCCAGGTGGACTGGACCGTACCTAGTATTACTGACAACCGAGACAGCAGTACGAACAAAAGAAAAAGGGTGGACCCACGCAATCCGGGTTAAAGGACCGTTGATCCACCTGTCCCTGATGAGGAGGAACAGTGGATGGTGAAGCCAGGAAGCAAACCCCTAACAGTAATTTAAAAAAAAAAGCATTGAATGTATAACTGATAGTTTATGAAAGGAGCAGTACGTGGTATTGTTTGTTTGTATGACTTGTGGTAAAAGGTATTAATAATTGTGATAAATGTTATCATCATCCTATCAAATACAGAGGGCGGACACCAGATCATTTCCCTATCATTCCCATGTGAACAATGTATGCCATAACCTGAAGACTAGCACCATTTGTGAAGAGGGGGGAAAGAAGTATTTGATGGTAGGATTGGCAATAGGGGGTATATATAGGGAAGTTTGGGTACGTTACCTGCCCAAGGGGAGAGAGATGGGTTTGTGTAGCCAAGGCAGGACAGTTAGGTTTCCCTTTTCCGATCGTAAAATGGCAATAGATAGACGAAGGAGGAAGTAATAAAAGAGGTTACAGAGGTAGTTATCACTAAGCCTCTCCCTCCCCGCATACTCAGCCTCAAGTGCACCAGACACTGTACGAAGAGATAAAGGAGCAGATCGAGATCCCTGAAGGAGAATAAAAAACCATGTTTGAGGCCTTGGCCTCCGGATAGCTGGAATCCTGAATGTGACTAACTGTTGGGTCTGCGGAAGAATTCACGTTGGCCGTGGAGGGATGATCCATTGTTGAGATATGGGACCTGATGGGGTGGAACCTGACAGTTGGACAAGACCGAGATCCCCCAGGTATGGGTCCCAGGCAGACGCTCCGGTTGGGACTGAGTGTATCGCTAGGCCCTGGGCAAAGGATGCCGTCCTAGTAGGCAGCAGCCCTGCCAGCGCATCGTCACCAGTGGCCAATCGAGTCCCGAGTGTGGTGGCCAGAGGAGCCTAACTAAATGGTATCTAACTAAGAAATATGGGAAAAAACTGCGCTATCTGGTTCCCTCCCCCCTCCCCCTATGATGAAGACCGATGGAATGGAATCGGTGGCCTATGGGACTGCACCGGGAACAACCCTTATCAGGGAATCCCAGTATTGCGAGACATATGGAACAAGGTTGCCTCTAGTGGACCAGGCCCTGAAGGACTGTTATGGATATGCGGATACAATACCAGATATGGATATAATACCAAAACTACAACGAATAAAATATCTCTATACGCAGATGACATTTTAATTTATATCACAAAACCGGTGCTAGTCCAATCTACTTAATGTTATAACTTAAGTTTGGCACATTTTCTGGGTACAGAATTAACTGGAATAAAAGTGAAATTATGCCTATAACTGGAAAGAAAATTAAATATATTAGAACATTCCCACTTAAATAGTCACGGACAAATTTAAATATCTAGGAATTAATGTATCTAAATCGTATAACTGGCTATTTAAATATAATTACCCTCAATTGCTAAATAAACCAATAAAACAAATAATTTTATATTGGAAAAAACACTACCTATTTCAATGATCGGTAGAATAAATGCTATAAAATTTATTTTTTTTGCCACAATTATTATATGTTATTTCATAACCATCCCTTTCATATCTCCCTATAATGTTTTTAAAAAAAAATAGATACTTTGGTTAATAGTTTTATTTGGGACTATAAAAATCATCAAATAAGTAAAAAACATCTATGTAAATCTAAATAAATGATGGACTAGCACTACCCAGAATTTCTTATATTTATTTCTGGCAGTTCAGATTAAGAATATGAATTTTGGTTGGTAAAATTTAGATCATGAACCAATGCTGGCTAAAGATGGAAAAGGAAGACTGTTTGCCTTTTGATGTAGGTTCGATACTTTTTGCGCACCAAGGGAAGTACAAAAAAAAAATGTATGGTGACAACCCTATAATTCATAGCAATAGACGTATTTGGAAATAGACAAATAGTTAAGACCCTACATATGGATAATTTGTCATTTTGTTTGCCAATTATGAAAGTATCCCTTGTTTAGGCCCTCTGTATTGGACAAGGGGTTTAAACACTGGAATGATTTAGGAATTAAATTCGGATTTAGAACACCTTTACAAGAAAGGAACATTTCTTTCATTTCAAGAGTTACAGGATATCTATGGATTTCAGTCAAATAACATATTTAGGTATTTACAAATTAGAAACTATCTTAAGTCAAATATGCAAGACTATAAAAATAGAAAACCAGGATTATTAGATGAATTGTTTAATAAACTCTCAAATACAGAAAAAATTAATAGCGTATATATTTAATTACTATTTTGGATTAAGGAATCCCAACTTCGGAAATATATCGACAAACATGGGAAAATGAAATAGGTTTATCTATAACAAAGGAAACTTGGGAAGAAAGCCTTACAAAGTATACATCGTGCTAGACATATATTGATACAATTAGGTATTACACAGATTTACATTATTCAAAAACTAAATTAAATGAATTTTATTCTAACATTTTTCTCCTATTTGTGATAAATGTCAGAACTTGGAAGTAATTTAACGCATAGTTTTGTAACATTATAAAAACAATTATTATTGGACAGAAATCTTAGAGTTTATCTCTGAAGTTCTTAAAAATTAAACTGGACCCAGATCCAAAATTAATAATATTAGGAGTTCCGGATTCAAATCTAATATTAACAGTAAACCAAAGTGATATCTTAGATTACTGTTTGATAATAGGGGAAAAATATTAATATTTAAATTTGGAAGGGAACATTATCCCCCACAATTAAAATGTGGACAGTGGAAATGTTGGAGACGTTGCATTTGAAAAGAATCGAATTTGTCCTAATGGACAAATACAAACTCTTTGAACAGATATGGTCTCCATATACAGATATTTGAAGGGGTAGCTGTTCTTGGCATCACAACTCAATAGGTACCACGATGATATGATATAGCAGATTAGATGAAAAAATAATTAACTCTGTTTTCTTTTTGATTTGTATACATGTCTCTATTGATTATCGCTATTTGAAATTGTGTTATTCACTATTAAGATGTACTACTATAATCTCTTTTGATATATATATATTTATATTTATATATATATATTTTTTTTTATATATATATATTTATATATAATAATAATATTATATATATACACAAACACATATATATTTTTGTTTTAATTAAATCACATATAACAAGAATATATACATATTTTTTTTTTTCTCTCTCTTCTCTTTCTATATAATCAAAATTATTATTTATTCACTATTCTTATTGATTAAAATTCTATTCTTTTCAAATTCAAATTCAAATTCAATTCAAATTCAAATTTAATGTCATTGCTCAGATACAAGTATGGGTACAACGAAATGCAGTTTAGTGTCAGTACGTAGTGATAGCAATGTTTAGATAAATACAGATAAATAAATACAGATGTGGGAATCTATCGGCGGGACTCCGAGTTCAGCAGTGCGATGGTGTTATGTAGAAGCTACTCCTCATCCTGCTGGTGCAGGACCTGAGGCTCCTGTACCGCCTCCCCGATGGTTAGGAGGGGCAAAACAGGTCCAGTTAGGGTGGTAGGGTCCTTGATGATCTTCCCAGTCCGTCTCAGACACCGTTTTCGGTGGGGGCATCCAAGGCAGGGAGCAGGGCACGATGATGTCCTGGGCAGTTTTCACCACCGTTGTAGTGCCTTCTCCTGTCTGCTACGGTGCAACTGCTGTACCATACGTAAAGCAGGTGGGTCAGGATGCTTTCAATGGTACAGCGGTTAAAAGTTGGTCAGGATCTGGGGGGGACAGTTGGGCTTTTTTGAGCCTCCTCAGGAAGTAAAGGCGCTGCTGCGCCTTTTTGATCAGCTTGGAGGTGTTGAGGGACCAGGACAGATCTCCTCAAGATGTGTTCCGAGGAATGTTTGTAGTTGGAGAGACCCCGCTCCGTCCACCTCAGTCCCGTTTATATGGATGGGGGTGTGTCTGCCCCCTCTGTTCTTTCTGATAATCGACAATGATTTCCTTCGTAGTCTTCTGGGAGTTGAGTACGAGGTTGTTATTGGCACAACCAGGTTGTCAGTGCTCGGAACCTCCTCCCTGTAGGCTGACTCGTCGTTGTGCGCTGATCAGTCCTTGACTCACCGTGGTGTCGTCGGCAAATTTTATGATGCGTTGGAGCTAAACTTAGGGATGCTAGTCATGGGTGAAGAGAGAGTAGAGGAGAGGGGACTTGGAGCACCACAGCCCTGTGGCACGCCAGTGTTCAGTGTTAAAGTAGGAGGAGGTGAGGTTGTTGATCCTAACAGAACTGAGGTCTGTTAGTGAGGAAATCCATTGTCAATTGCAGAGGGAAGTGGAGATGCCAAGACGCTGAGTTTGGTGATCAAGCTAGCGGGTATTGACAGTGTTAATGACGGAACTGAAGTCAATGAACAGCAGCTCTGATGTAGGTATTATTGCTGTCCAGGTGGGGGTCAGGGCAGAGGTGTAGGCCGCCGCTGATATGGTGTCCTCTGTTGACTTATTGGTCCGGTAGGCAAACTGACGGATGGGAGAGTCCAGTGTGGGGGGGAGGCTGGCTTTGAGGTGAGTTGAGCCAAGATCAGCCGCTCTAGCCTGCACCAAGCACTTGCGGCGACTGACAGGGGTGAGTTGCCACTGGCCGGAAAATCGTTGAGACTCCCTGTCGCTGATTGTATTTGGGCACTGCACAATGGTAGATGTTATTGAGGCAAGTGGGGACGACAACCTGGGCCAGTGACAGATTAAAAATGTCAGTGAGGACCAGGTGATAGTTGTCCAGCACATGCCTCTGAGCACCCGCCGGGGATGCCATCGGGGCCGTGGCAGCTTTGTGCTCATTTCACCTTGCCATCAGTGCATCTTGTACAGCAGAGTGGTGCGAGAGACTGAGGGGTTGTTCATGCGGGGGTGGAGCTTCTTTGATGGCTGGAGTTTGTTGTCCCGGTCAAAGCGGAGCGGTAGAAATGGTTTAGCTCGTCAGGACAAGGGAGGCATTAGTCTGGGGGGAGAGTGTTAACTTTATGCGTAATCGGCAATGGATTTTATTCCTTCGCACATTGCGCTGGGGTCAGAGTTATTTCGGGAAATGCTCCTCGATCCGCCGTTTGTGATTGAGTTTAGCATTCCTAATTCCCTTTTTCAGATTGGCCCTGGATGAGCTGTATCCCTCAGCATCGCCAGATTAAAAGCGGCGTCGCGAGCCCTTCAGCAGGAGTCATGATACACCCTGAGACACGCCACACTCCAAACGGGCCGAGTACAAGTTTCAGGGCAACGGTCTCTTATCTCTTTGTGGGTGACGTGACGTGGTCAGTGCAGAATGTTTAATATAGTCCAGAACGGTTGAGGTGTATGAGTTGACTGGCCACGTTCGGAGTTGAAGGTGGCCTGGGTGGCAAACTAGACCTCAAGTCTGTTTGCGGTTTTCTTTTTCTATTTCTAAAAAAAGATAGAAGTTTATAAAAATATTCGTAACATGGTATACTTATTGAATAAGTTGGTTGTGTATGTTGAAAAGTTGTTATTACCCGTCTGTTATGATGGATTACAGTCTAATAAAAATATCATTACAAAAAAAGATCCCCTCAATTTCCTAAATTCAAGCGAGTACAAGCTTGAGTCTATACAGTACTTTCTTCATAGGGAAGTCCTGCCAATACAGGAATCAGTCTGGTGAACCTTCTACTTGGAATCCCTCTATGGCAAGAATGTTTTTCTCAGATTAAAGAGACCAAAACTGTAAGCAATTACTCCAGGTGTGGCCTCACCAGACCCTGATACCAAATGTTTCAGTAGATAACCTCTTCCTGCTCTTGCACTCAAATCCTTTTGCTATGAATGCCATTCGCTTTCTTCACAGCTGCTGCAATCCTGCATGCGATCCTTCAAAGAACTCGTGTACCATGCACACCCAGGTCTCGTTGCATCTCCCTTTTGTTCCTAATCGCCACCATTCAGATAATAGTCTACTTTCCTGTTTTTGCCGCACAAAAGTGGCATAACCTCACATTTATCCTACCATATTATACTGCATCTGCTAATGCATTTGCCCACGCACGCCAGCTCTATCCAAGTACCTTTGCAGTCTCCGCTAGCATCCTCCCTCACAGCTAACATTGGCCCCAGCTTAGTGTCATCCTGCAAACTTGGAGAGTTGCATTCAAATTCCCTATCCAGATCATTAGTATACTACATGTAAGAGCTGGCGGTCGCCAGCACTGAGCTGGCGGTACCCCACTAGTCACGCCTGTTCATTCTGAAAAGGGACCCAGTTTACTCCTACTCTTTGCTTCCTGTCTGCCAGCCAGTTCTCTAACCCACAATCAATACTGACCCCCAATACAGTGTGCTTTAGGTTTATACTGCTATCTTCTTATGGTGGACCTTGTTGAAAGCCTTCTGAAAGTCCAGATATAACACCATCCACTGGTTCTCAATCCACTCTATAGTTACATCCTCGAAAAATTCTATAAGATTCGTCAGACATTGATATACCTTCATAAATCCATGCTGACTTTGTCCAATGATTTCACCACTTTCCAATGAGTCTGCTATCCCAATGTGCTGCAATCTCTCTCGTCTCTTTTCTGTGCTCTGACTCTCTCTCTCTCTCTCTGTCTCTCTGTCTGTCGTCTCCTCTGCTCTGTTCTGGTCTCCCCTCTGTCGTCTGCAACTATCTCTCTCTGTTTCTCTCTGACCTCTCTCTCTCGCTCTCTCTCTCTCTCTCTCTCTCCTTCTCTCAAGTGAAAAAAAAGAGAGACACAGAGGCAGAGAGATTCGGACAGAGGAAGGAGAGGAGAGAGAGAGAGAGATGTGAGAGGACAGAGAGAGAGACCGACAGAGAGAGGACAGAGAGTGAGACACAGAGAGAGAGATGTAGAGAGAGAGAGAGAGAGAGACGATAGAGAGAGAACGGCTGTGAAGAAGCGGGAATGGTATGTTGGCATTCATAGGCAAAAAGGATTTGAGTACAAGAGCAGGGGAGTGTACTACTGTTGTTGTACAGGGTCCTTTGTGAGGCCACCAACCTGGAGTATTGCGCAGGGTGGTCGAGGGCGGGGGGCGTTCACGGCGCACGGGTGGTCGGGGCGGCGGGAGACGTCACGGTCGCAGGATGGTCGGGGCGGGGGGGACATCTCGGCGCAGGGTGGGTCGGGGCGGTGGGTGAGGACGTCACAGGCGCGCCTCAGGTGTGATCGGGGCGGCCGGGGGACGTCCATGGCGCAGGGTGGGGTGGGGGCGTGGGGACGTAACGGGGATGCAGGGTGGGCGGTGCGGGGGGGAACGTCACCGGGCGCGAGGTGTGGGCGCGGGGACGGGGAAGATCCGACGATCCAAGACAGTTGGGCGGAGGGAATTTGCGCGGCATGGCCGAC
>JAVHYY010000819.1:0-7500 GCA_035221665.1 Okamejei kenojei
CATAGAGAGATAGTATTACAGACTCCTCTCCCGCCCCCTCCCCCTCCTCATCGTAATCCCCCCTCCGCGATCGACGACCTCGTTGATTCCCACCTCCTCTCCCGAATCTCCCCCCACTCCCCCAAAGAAGAGTCTCTCTCTCTCTCTCCCTGTTTCTCTCTCTGTCTCTCGTGCTATCTCTCTCTCTCTCGTTGTCCCTCTCTCTCATTGTCTCTCTCTCCCTCTCTCTCTTTCTCTCTCGCTCTCGTTCTCTCTGTCTCTGTCTCTCTCTGTCTCTGTCTTTCTCTCTGTCTCTCTCTCTGTCTCTCTCTCTCTCTCTCTCTCTGTCTCTCGTTCTCATCTCTCGATGTCCCTCTCTCTCTCGTTGTCTCTCTCTCCCCCTCTCTTTCTCTCTCCCTCTCTCATTCTCTCTCTCTATCTCACTTTATTTCTTTATCTCTCTCTCTCCCCCCCCTCTCTCTCTCTCTCTCCCTCTCAAAGATTGCACATTTCTGAAGTCGTCTGCACGCTAATTGATGAAAGAGGCAACTATCTAGTCTCCTCACATATTTCTGCCTCATTTCTAGTTGAAACTGTGTGAAATGTGTCAAGAAATTATCCCACGATTCAGTTTTACTGGTGTGTGAACTGTGATGTGTCAGTGTGATGTGTGTGTGTGTGTGTGTTGGTGAGTGTGAGTGTTGAGTGGTCCCTGTGTGTGTAGTGTGTGATGAGTGTGTGTTGTGTGTGAGTGTGTGTGAGCGTGTGTGTGTGAGTGTGTGTGAGCCGTAGTGTGTTGACTGTGTGTGTGGTGGAGTGGTGTGGGAGTGTGATGTGGTGAGTGTGTGAGTGTGAGGTGAGTGTGTGTGTGTCCTGGTGTGTGAGTGTGTGTGTGTGAGTGTGTAATGTGTTGTGTGAGTGTGTGGTGTTGTGTGAGTATTGAGTGTTAGTGTGTGTGTGGTGTGTTTGAGAGTGTGTGCGCGCGCCGGTGTGTCCGTGAGAATGTGTGTGTGCGTGTGTGTGTGTGTGTGTGTGTGCGTGTGTGCGTGTGTGTGTGAGTGTGTGTGTGTGAGTGTGTGTGCGTGTGTGTGTAAATATATGTTTTTAATGGTAAAACAACATGTCCCAGTTTGTTTTATCTCCTCCCCTCCTCTCTCGTTCCCCCTCTCCGCCTAGTATCTCGGAGACAGGGCCAAAACGCCGATTGAAAAAAAAAACAAGTGCTCGGCGCGGAAAACATAAATTGAGTCTAAAACTATTTAATGAAGAGAGAGAGAGAAAGAAACACGAAAAGGAAAATAGAGGCAGACCATCAGGCCCTGCGGATTTATCAGCCTTCAGTCCCATCAGTCTAGCCAACACCACATCCTGCCCAATGTGGATTTCCTTCAGTTCCTCCGTCACCCCAGATCCTCTGTCCACTCGTACATCAGGAAGATTGTTTGTGTCCTCCTTAGTGAAGACGGATCCAAAGTACCTGTTCAACCCATCTGGCATTTCCTTGTTCCCCATAATACATCCACCTGTTTCTGTCTTCAAGGGCCCAACTGTGGTCTTCACTAACATTTCCTCTTCACATACATAAAGAAGCTTTTACTGTCCTGCTTTATATTATTGGCTAGCTTACCTTCGAACATCCTATCTCCTCGTATTGGCTTTTTAGTTATCTTCTGTTGCTCTTTAAACATTACCCAGTCCTCCGGCTTCCCGCTCATCTGTGCTACGTTGCACTTTTTCTCTTTTATTTTTATACTGTCCCTGATATCCCTTGTCAGCCACGGCCGCCCCTTACTCACTCCCCTTGGAATCTTTCTTTCTCTTTGGAATGAACTGACCCTGCTTCACCTTCTGTATTATTCCCAGACATACCTGCCAGTGTTGTTCCACTCTCTCTCTTTCATCCCTGCTAGGGCACCTTTCCTGTCAAGTCTGGCCAGCTCCTCCCTCCCTCCTCCCTCCCTCCCTCCCTCCCTCCCTCCCTCCCTCCCTCCCTCCCACCCTCCCTCCCGCCCTCCCTCCCCCGTCCTTCATGGCTCCGGCGGTGAATGTCAGGAGCCGGGGCCCGGAGCGGAGAGACTGCGGCCGCCTCTGGGATGGATTGGCTCAGGGCGGGGATTTATGAATGAGCCGAAGCACTGAGGTGAGCGGATATTTCACCGCGCTCTTCACCTGCTCCCTGAACTTGGACTGGGTCGCCGCGTAAATAAACGTGTTGGTGCAGCAGCTGAGATTCCTCAGCAAAAACCCGACGTCGCTAAAGATCTGTTGAGAATCATTCCGGTCATTTCCAATTCCTATGATCTGATAATAGACGAAGTATACAACCAACGTCAGCCATAGGAGGATGAAGCTGCCGGAGATGGTGAAGAGTAAAACCACAGACCTCCTCCTGCTCTCCATCTCCGGGTCACTGCGGTCCCCCCCTTGCTCTCACCCCTCAGCCCCTTACGGACCCGACTGGCCACTAAAATGTGGCGGACTGTCAGAGCGTTGAGCAGCAGGATTACAGCGAAAGGGAGGAGCGGTGTTAAAACCGTGTCGATCCAGTCAAATGCCACCCACCCGGGGTCAGTGTAATAACTGTCCACCGCGGCACAGGCCCACGGGACATTGTCGATGATTGTCCGGGGTTCATTTGTGAAGTAGCGGGGAATGTTTTTCAGACAGAGCAGGACGCCGGCTGTTGCCAGAACCGCAGCCGCAGTTTTCCCGGTGCAATATTTAGTTTTCAGCTTCTGGCAACAAATGGCGACAAAGCGATCAAAGGTGAAAGTGACGGTGAACCAGACAGAACAGTCTGTAGCTGCAAACCTCAGTACATCGTTAACACTGCACACAGGGGTGATGGTCAGGAAACTCCAATAAAAGTAATGATATCGGAGCTGATACAAAATGACCGCGGTGATGAGGGTCAGTAGATCCGCCGCTGCCATGGCCACCAGGTAGCGAGTGGTGCAGGTGGAGAGGCCGCACTTTCCCCGGGACAGGATCACAATCGCCACTACATTCACTGCGGAAAGACAAGGGAACGGACACTGGGCATTTACTCAACACGGTCTCCGGGGCTGACTAAACACCGTCTCGACTTTCAGCTGAAGATCGGGAGTGTTGGAGTCGGTGCGCGGCTGCTGCAAGTTTAACGATGTCAGGGCCGGCAGCGACTGTGCCCGACCTGCCTGCCTGCTTCAGGGGAGCAGAAATAGGGCGACGGGCGGGCAGGTAACGAGCAGCCACCCGCTACAATAGGCGCAATAGTCCTTTCTATAGTTAACCCTGCTGCTGCTCACAGTCTGTGATGTGGCCGCTTTCACAGATTTAACCGTGAGCGGCCGCGTTTAACCAGGGCTCTGGGAACTCGGCATCTGATGGGGACGAGGAGGGAGGCTCCCAGAGGGAAGCAGGCATAAGTTAAGATCCGGCAGCAGAGTGGCTCCGTTATGGATTCATTCCACAGTGAGTTCAGTTCAGTAACAACTCACATACGCCGGTAGATCCGCGGCCACTGGTTCAGGAGATCGATTTAATTATTGACCAACAGGCTGTGAGTGGAATCCGACTGTGACAAACAGACTCCACAGTGAGACACAGTGTCCACAGGAACGGGTGTTCACTCTGATCAATAACTTACACACAGTGAACATCACAATGTGAACCTCTCTCTCCCAGTCACACCGTCCCGGAGAGCTGCCTGCCTGCCTGTCCCGAGCACTGGGACAACTCTGGGCAAGGTGCCACTGCAGGCAAGAACAACATTCTAGTGGCTCCCGGCAGCAGTGAGAGAAAAAGAGGGTTAGTTTCAGCTTTCTGAAAATAAGAAAAATCACAGCGGTACTTCAAAAATATTTCACTGAGCGGATTGATATTCTTCACATATTCTTGTACACGATCATCCGTTGGGATCTTGAAACATGAGCGGAATCAGGTCAACACCAGTTAACACACGGAGTTATAAAACTTGAATTGTTCTGCTCACTTACCAGGGACTCCAACGGCAGCAATGATCGCGTACAAGATTTTCTCCACTTCGTAATATTCCCAAAGTTTTTCCCGCATTTTCACTGCCCAGCGACGTGTCCCCGTGAGCTGCCGGTAACGTCTCGGAATGAAATGCTGGGGCAGAACATTCCTGGAGATTTTATACCATTTTCCGTCTCCACCGGGACAGTGAAGTTTCAACAGAGTTTAAAAATGGAGATTTCGAAATGATTCACAAACAGATGACATCAGCCGAGTGAAATCCCTGCTGAGACAGGCTGTGATTTAATCAGGGAATTGATTGAGAAACTCCAAAGACTGGGAATTGTGGCGATAGATACTGATGGATGGAAATTGGGAGCGACGGCATTGTTCCACCAAAGGGGATATTGTTAAACAATCCCATCAGATCCAACTCTCCACCTCATGTTGTTTGTCTGATTTCCTTCAATCCGTTTCACTCAGCAAAGCAATGCCAAATGCCAGGGATCCCAACAGGGCTTCTGGTGCCCAGTTTGAAGGTGGACTGGACTGGGCGACCTTTGTCCACAGGCTGAGGATGTAGTTCAACTTAAATCCCCCCCCCCCCCTCTCTGCTTCAATATGATCGCGGCTTAACTGACTGACTGTGACCCCAACCCCACACTCCCGGGGACCCCGGTATCCATTCACTCTTTGCTTGCCTGGAGTGGATCTGACTTTGCCCTGCGATAATAACATTCGCTGCCTTCACCACCTTCTGTGGAGGAACGACCCGGACTCACAAAGACATTCAGACAACAGAAACATTGCCACCTCAGATTAGCCCTAAACCTACATAAACAGCGAAAGATGCAGCCTCTCTCCCTCCTCTCTTTCTCTCCCTCTCTATCCTTATTGATATCACTCTCCCCGAACTGTCACTCTCTCCCCTACTCTCTATTCTCCCTCTCTGCGCCGGCATATCTCTGTCAACCTTTCTTCCCTTACCCCTCCCTCCTCTCTCACTCTCACTGCATCTCTCCCTCCGTGTCTCTGTATCTCTCTGACCCTTCCCTCTCTCCCTTTTACCAACCCACTCGCTCCGAACTCTTCTCCTTCTTCCCACACAACATTTAATAGTTCACTCTCCCTCCACCTCTTCCACTTTCGTCTTCTCCGCTATCTCTCCCTTTCATCTTTGTACTCCCTATCTGTCTCTTCATGCCCCCAACTCTCCTCCTGCTCGCCCTCACTTCTCTCTCCAACGCCTTTCTTGCGGTTGATTATGGTGAGCTACCATGGGATGTAACAGCTGTCCATGTACCCCTTCCCTCACACTCCAGCAGCACTTCCAGGTGAGACAGATGTTCACCGGCACCTCCTGTAGTCTCATGTGTTGCATGCGGTGTTCCAGATATGGCCTCCTTTACATCGGCGTGGTCGAGCGTAGACTGGGCGAACGTTACGCCGAGCACTTGCTCTCATTCCGCCAAGGCCTGCCGGATCTCCCGGTTGCTAACCCTTGTAACTCCCCTTCCCACACTGATCTTTCTGCCCTGGGCCTCCTCCATGGCCAGAGTGAGGCTACATGCAAACTGAAAGACCGCCACTGCATATTCCGCTTTAGTACTTTGCAACATAATGGTATGGACATTGAATTCTCCAATGTTAGGTAGCTAGCGTGAACATTCCTGCTTTCCGCTCGCTATTCCATCCTTTTCAATCTTTATCTCACTCCCTACAATCTCAGGTATCAACCACATGACTATAACAACCCTATTAATCTACATCAGCACATCATTCAACTCACGTTTTCCTGTCTCCCTCTGTTCCAGCCTTCTCCCCTTCCTACCACACTCAGTCTGAAGAAGGGTCCCGAACAGAAACGTCACCCTTTCATAGAAACATAGAGAATAGGTGCAGGAGAAGGCCATTCGGCCCTTCGAGCCTGCACCGCCATTCAATATGATCATGGCTGATCATCCAACTCAGTATCCTGTACCTGCCTTCTCTCCATACCCCCTGATCCCTTTAGCCACAAGGGCTACATCTAACGCCTTATTAAATATAGCCAATGAACTGGCCTCAACTACCTTCTGAGGCAGAGAATTCCTCAGACTCATCACTCTCTGTGTGAAAAATGTGTTTCTCATCTCGGTCCGAAAAGAGTCCCCCCTTATCCTTAAACTGTGACGCCTTGTTCTGGACCTCCCCAACATCGGGAACAATCTTCCTGCATCTAGCCTGTCCAACCCCTTAAGAACTTTGTAAGTTTCTATTAGATCCCCCCTCAGTCTTCTAAATTCCAGCGAGTACAAGCCGAGTGTATCCAGTCTTTCTTCATATGGAAGTCCTGCCATCCCAGGAATCAGTCTGGTGAACCTTCGCTGTACTCCCTCTATGGTAAGAATGTCTTTCCTCAGATTAGGAGACCAAAACTGTACGCAATACTCCAGGTGTGGTCTCACCAGGACCCTGTACAACTGCAGTAGAACATCCCTACTGTTCACGTTCTGAGAAGGCATAGGTAGATCGGCATGTCGCCTACAACTCTCACCAACTTCTACAGTTGCACCATGGAAGGTTGGTTTGGGAACAACTCCATCTGGACAGCTCTGTAAAGCTGGACAGGTCGCTTTCATTTCGTCAACAACTGGCTGGTATCTGCGACAAGGTCCTGGCGCGTAGCGGCCTCATCCGACGCCTGGCGGGAGCAAATTGTGGAGCCAGCCCAACAACTCTTCACATCTCTGCCGTAGCTCGTGTGTGTGGCCCAGGCTGAGTACTGCGCACACGTATGGAGTAGAAGCAGACATACTAGCCTGGTGGACACGAGCCTGAACAGCACCTTGCGAACCATCACTGGGAGCCTTCACCCTACTCCAGTAGCGAGTCAGTGAATGAACTGCTCAACCTAGCTCCCTATACTTGATGACATTCCGCCTGCAGGGGTCTGAAGGCAAGCAGCAACTCTGGCACTATCTCGTCGTGCCATAGACCAAGATCACCTCCTTCAGGCTATCAGCAGGGAGCAGAGGCTGAAGTCCCGTCACCCCTTTTCTCCACATGGAAAACAACTCCTAGCACCCATCCAGCCAACTGAGACAAAAGGACACTGGATAGCCACCAAGTGGTCGCAGGAATGGAAGGCAACCTCATATCCATTACGCAGCTATATCTCTTCACCAGATAAAAATTGTCCAGGGTCTGAGTTCCCCAGACGAGCATGGGAGAAGCTCAACAGACTTGGTACTGGAGTTGGGCGTTTCAATGCCAGCGTGTGGAGATGGGGGCTCCCTCCGCCAGAGCCCAGCCTGTGAATGTGGAGCAGAACAACAGGCAGCCAACCATGTCATCTCTGGGTGCCCGCTCCACCACCCACCAAATGGAGCTGTGTCAGGGCCTGGCAGACATTGACGCCAACAGAGACAACAACCTGGCTGCTCAACACCCGGCTTGAGATCTAACTATTCCTTTGGTTTATGTTTCAATCGCAAGAAGAAGAAGCTCCATCCAAGACAGTGAGTAATTGCAGCAAATTGTGGACGTAATCCAGACGGTGGCACAAACTAATCTCCCTTCCAT